>JACEGR010007731.1:0-45290 GCA_014170235.1 Listronotus bonariensis
AACCTAGAATGCAAGGTCAATGATAAGCGGGCAAAAATACAATTAATAGTAGTTGATAAACGGGGTCAATTACCTCTTTTGGGATTAAGTGGATGCATTAACTTGGATTTAGTAAAAAGGGTTGATTCAGTGTCAAATTTTGTAAACTTATGTGACATAGTCAATAAGTATCCAATGGTATTTGAGGGTCTAGGGGAATTTCCAAGGGCAAACAAAATTGTGTTGAAAAAAGAGGCTGTTCCTCATGTGCAACCCATTCGGCGCATACCACATGCATTGCATTCTAGAGTTAAAATCAAACTTGAGCAGCTGGAAAAAGATGGTATTATAGCCAAAATTGATAAGCCAACTGAGTGGCTCAATCCTTTAGTCATTGTTGAAAAAAGAATGGGGATCTTAGGCTCTACTTGGATCCCAAATATTAAAATGAGGCAATAAATAGAGAACACTTTCTTATTCCAACTGTTGAGGAAATAGCTAGTAAGTTATCAAATAAATCATATTTTACTGTGTTAGACATGAAAGATGGATATTTTCAGGTGAAAATTACAGCTGAAAGTCCTGAGTATTGTAGTTTTGGAACACCCTTTGGAAGGTATCAGTTTCTTCGTTTACCCTTCGGTATAAGATCGGCTCCAGAGGTTTTCCAAAAAATGAATTATGAAATTTTTGGGGATATAGAAGGGGTTGGTATATATTTTGATGACATGATAGTCACGGGAGCTACAGAGCAGGAGCATGACAACAATTTAAAATTGGTTCTTGAGCGTGCCAAAGCTTTTAATATTAAATTTAACAAGCAAAAGATTCAATTTAAATCGAGGCAGGTTAAATTTATGGGGCAATTATTTTCAGAAAAAGGGATAGAGCCTTGTGAGTCATATGTTAAAGCAGTAGTTGACATGCCCAAACCAAAACAAAAAAATGATGTATTAAGACTGCTTGGTATGGCAAAATATTTGGGCAAGTTTATACCCAATTTATCCAAAATTTCAGCTCCTTTAAGGCATTTGACTAGGGGTGATGTGGAATGGACTTGGGGGAAGGGCATGATAATGCTCTAGCTCAATTAAAACACTTGCTTGTGAATGCACCTGTTCTTGCATTTTTTAATCCTGCTGATAATATAGAAATTGAAACTGATGCTTCCAAAGATGGTCTCGGGGCATGCCTGTTACAAAATGGGCACCCATAGCTTTTAGTTCGAGAAGCTTGACAAAAACAGAGGCTAAATATGCTCAAATAGACAAAGAGATGTTAGCAATTGATTTTGCATGCCAAAAGTTTCACTATTTGATTTATGGTGTTAGGAATGTTCTTGTTCTCAGTGATCATAAGCCTCTTATGTCAATTTTTAAAAAAGATTTGTATCTTGTTACACCTAGATTACAGCGTTTAAGATTAAGTTTACTTAAATATGATCTTAATGTAACATATAAGCCAGGAAAATATTTGTACATTGCTAATACACTTTCCAGAGCTTTTCTAAATACTACGGAAGACAATAACCCTGAATTAGAATTCTTAATACATACTCTTGCAAATTATCTACCTGTTTCTGAGCATCTAAAAACACTTTTAAAAGATGCAACTGTTAAAGATAAAGACTTAATGACCGTTATAAACTTCTTAAATAGTGAATGGCCAGAAAAAAGTAAAATTCCTTTGTCATTAAATCAGTATTATAAAATTAGACAAGATCTTTTTATTTGTGACAATCTCTTATTTTTTAATAATAAATTAGTAGTGCCTCAAAGTTGTCGTAATCTGATGTTAAAAAAACTTCATGAGGGCCATATTGGTATGGATAAAACTAAATTGAGAGCTAGGCAAATATTTTACTGGCCATTAATGTGTCAAGACATTGAGAATTTCATTCGAAAATGTAAAATTTGTGATAAATTTGCCAGAAAAAATATCAAAGAGACATTTAAACCTTATGACATTCCAGAAAGACCATGGGAGAGGGTTTCAGCAGATATTTTTTCTATGCAAACTCCATATATTTAGTAGTTTATGACTCATATTCAAATTGGCTAGAACTTGTTTCAATTAAAAATAAATCCTCAAGTGAAGTTATGCTTAACTTAAAATCGATTTTTGCCAAGTTTGGATGTCCTGACGTTTTAGTCTGTGACAATATTCCTTTTAATAGTTTGTCAATGCAAGAATTTGCTAAAGATTGGAACTTCAAAATTTTGCCAAGAAGTCCAAATTTCCCTCAATCCAATGGCTTAGCCGAGAAGGGAATTGATATATTCGAGTCATTACTTCAATATCGAAATACTCCTCTAAAATGTATTAATTATTCGCCATCTCAATTATTAATGAATCGTATTAGCAAAACTAAGTTACCTATTTCTGCTGATCTATTAAAACCTGTACTTTGTGAAAATGTTCAGGAAAAATTAAGGTATAGATCTAATAGAAATGAAAATTATTTTAATAAAAATGCTAAGCCTTTGACAGAAATGAACCAAGGTAAAAATGTCAATGTTTTTAATCATTTTAAAAAACATTGGGAGCATGGTCAGGTTGTTAGTAAGCATGTTAGTCCTAGGTCCTACAATGTTCAGGTACAGAATGGTGAAATTGTAAGAAGAAACCGTTTAGATCTTAGAGAGTCTTATAATAAGTTTAATGTACAAAATGATTATTCTGATATTAATATGCCAAAATCTATGTTAGAGACTGATAAGTTTAATGGTAGTGTTTCACCAAGTGTTTTACCTAGACAAAGTGTCGTTGATAGTGAGACAGCTAAAAACTTTAATGTTAAGTCCAGTTTAGAACCCATGTTTCAAAATAAAACTAGATCAGGGAGAATTGTTAAACCTGTAGTCAGATGAAATTTGTAATCTTGAAAGGGAAAGGATGTATTATATATGAGTCTGGCCTGTGTATATTCTGTATTATATATGATTCTGGCCTGTGTATACCCTATAGGCCTACGTGCCTACTTGATTAGGTCTGCCCCCTACAGGCGGATATTCTGAACTTATGAACATGGCGCTCTGTGATTCGTTTTATAATCGTTTAGTTGAATTTAATTAATAAATGTCTTTATAAATTTCAATTGACTTTTATTGTTAAGTTAAACAATAACACTAATTTATATTAGATATTACTAATTTAATAATTAATAATTAAATGATTCTACAATGAGAGATAATTGATATTAATAATTTAATAAATTAGAGCATCTTACTTTTAAAATGTCAGGAAATTGATCAAGAGGTTGTGGCGGATTTATTCTCCGTAGATTGAGACGATTGAGGATATATCCTCGATTCATGAGCCAGTATAAAACACACGTTAGGTCAAATTACCTAGAGACGTTTCAATATTACAGGTACTTTATGAAATTCGTAAAGTAGTCGTTGTCCGTAAAATCATAAAAGTGTTTTTCATTATTGCAACGGCAATATCAAAACAGGGGTTAAGTTGGTATTAACAGTGAAGCAGCGGCCAGAAAAATACAAATTCTGATTCCAGCTGAATTCAGAAAATACACTGGTCACTGCCGGCGATCATTGGTCATTGCCGCACGAGGCCGTGCTTTAGCCCCGTGCCATGTAGGCTGGATTAATGCCGCGCGGCGAGCCGATTGAAATTGCAAATAAAATAATGGGAGTTCGTAACATCGAGCAACACTTCAAATTGAGGTAGTTCGCGATAGTACAGTTGTCAAAATACTTAAATATCACGAAAATCATCATGAAAGAAGAAAAACACTTCCACACGAATTGGAATTTGAAAATTCACCATTTCAACTTAGTTAACATTTTCATTGATATTTCACTGATTTATAACCAGCCACTTATTATTGTATTTAAATATTATTGTTGAAAGATTAAATAAATAACAACAAAATCCTTGAGGTTTTTTTGCGGTTTTCAGGTGCAGTCGAATAAAAGTATATAACCCGCTTGGAAACGCCTCATTACAATGCGATCTCACATTAACTTATCACACTGCAAGTTGAGTTTGCATTTTTGAAATTGCACAATAATATACCATTTTTGTTTTACTTTTCACGAACCGTAACACAATGGTACCCAGTAAATAGTTGGACAAACCAAAAGCTAACACGTATTATATTATGGTCTTAAGATATTTCTTAAGCTATTTTAATTAAAAAATAAAAATACACAAGCAAATACCAAGAACTTTAACTCTGACCCAGAGCCATACGTGCTCAGCATGGCATGTTATATAAGCATTCTGGAATGAAGTCGTTGGGAATAAAAGCCATTTATGTGCCTAATAATATGTTAGTGTCAGTTTTGCAGTTTCAAGTATTTTCGAGATATCCGAAAAAACAAAAATTAGAATTTGTCGTATTTTTGCTTTCGGGTCTTACTTGGTAATCGGATTTGTGGCACAGATTACACATTTACATTTACCGCTTCTTCCGCTTTATTCAATGGTTATGTTCTTTGTAAAATGCGAATTCTCGTTTTCGTAAATCCAATCCTAATATTCTCACATCAAAATTTAGAAATTAGTTTTAATACAAACTAAATAATGTATCACAACATTGGGTTTAACCTATATACACGACTCCATAATTTTGTAGAAATTTGAAAGAATTAGTTTAACTCCGCATTTCTGTAAATTATTAAATATACTTTGCTAGACAAAGCAAAGCCTAACAAAGCTCCCTGGGAGTCACTCAACTTCAATTTTTTAAACAGCGGTCCCGATACTTGATCAGCTGAAATTTCAAAGCCAATTATATTTCTAATTCACATTATGGTTTAACCGTAATACCGACCTGTATTTTGCAGCACTGGCAAAAATAGTAAACACGACATATTTTATCCAATCCGTTAAGTTTATTAAAAACAAGTCAATTTAAATATACGTCATAATAATAGATGATTAAACGATTTACTTATACAATGGTCAAATATTGTTCGCGAGAAAGCCATAGATCGAATAAAAAAGTCAAGGAAACCAAATTTGTCTGGAACAGTAATGGGAATCTGAAATAATATTTATTTGCAGGAAAAATTCAGTGACGTGCCATATCTCACGTCAAAAAATGTTTTTCGATGCATAGAAGATGTCTCCCAAATTTCCCAAAAGTATATATATGGTAAAAAGTTACTGTAACATCCTGTAGTTCTAAAATAGAACATATGAAGTTTTTTTTTTTTTTTTTTGTTGAGATTCACCCCTTATAGTTTGTCAAAAGTTAATGGACACCCTGTAACAAACTTTTCAGTTTGTTACAAGGTTTTAAAATTTTCACTTAAAATAACTTTACTACAATTTGATTGTCTCTTATTTTAATTATTTACTATAATTTATAACATCAGCTCACTTATTTCAATAATTAATTCATCAATATATAAAATAATTCTTTAGAATACAACCCTGTCAAACGTTTATGGTGCTGCATACATCACAGGTGCATCCAAGTTATTGATTTTTCTAATTGAATAGGGTATGCGAATTTCGACCTTACTTATATTGATTCCAATGGATTTATACTCTTTTAATTAGCAAAATCCTTTGTTTTGGTGATAGGATTGTGTTTTAAAGTTTGTGACATTTGAGTCTTCGTTTTTTAAAATTTCATTAAGTAACCAAATAATGTTGAATAATTATCTCTGTTTGGCAATTTGAATTTTGCGCCAAAAGGACAGCAGGATACAGTTCCCTACCACCGGTGAGACCTTCAACCGGTTATTTTTTGTGGAATACGAGATGATAAATACCTGAGATTGACTCGAAAAGGGCCTCTTTTGCATATTTCGCAAGTAAGCAGAATGTCTGCAAGTGCATAGTTTATTTTTTTTAGCCTGTGGCTTTTGCAGTTTTAAACTGGATTTTTATATTTTATAACCTATGTAACATCCTCTATGGGATTTTAAAGACATTCTTTGGCCATAAGATCTGGTAAGTCGTCATTTTTCATCAATTTTACTTATTCTCCTTATCTCATACCCACCATTTTGTTTCAGGCTTCTACTCTATTTTTTACCTTTACCATTTGACCTTTATCTCTCACTTCTACGTTTTATTTTACCTTCAAGTTTAATCATTATTCGATTTATCTCTATGGGTTCCCTTAAACTGGAGTTTTAAGGCGATATACAAGTTTTTTTGATGGATTTCTGGAGTTGTATGTAACCACGTGGTCGTGTTGGCAAGAAGTCCAAGCGGTTGATGGTTTATGTAATCCTGGCTATGCAGTGTTGCTCGTTCCAGTACCTATAAGGAATCCTCAGCTCCATATAGTACCGTGTGGTCATTTCTGGCAGTGCAGTGTTGTCCAGTCCAGAAGGAGTTTAGATTGGTTCCAGTAGGAGTTCCAGAATCCAAAAGATAAGTTTACTTGTAAATTACCTATATTTTTTATAATTTTTGCCTGGCTCAGTACAGTGGCCATGTACTGATGCTCAGTAATATAATTTAATACTTAACTTTTGATTATCATGTTACCAAATTATCTTTCTCTATAATTATTACTGTCTTATCAATTTATTTGCATCTCTGTACTTAATATTTCATTTTTATTAATTATGTTATAATTTTCTTGTTACTTGTTAAATATGCAAAGAGCAAAGTAACAACCGAACATTTTATTGGGTTTCATTGTTTGTTTATCCAAAGATATTGGATTACAAGTTAAATTTATTTTGTTTATTCTTCCTCAAACTGATAATTAGTTCAGCTGCTTAATAAATTAACAACCGATCATTAAATTTGGGTTGCATTGTTTGTTCGTGCCTGAAAAGGACTTCATTTATCAATTTAAATTAAACCATACTGAATTAGCTCAGCTGCTTAAATTTATTTAACAACCGATCATTAAAATTTGAGTTACATTGTTTGTTTGTGCCTGAAAAGGACTTCATTTATCAATTTAAATTAAACCATACTGAATTAGTTCAGCTGCTTAAATTTATTTAACAACCGATCATTAAAATTTGAGTTACAATTTTTGTTTGTGCCTGTAAAGGACTTCATTTATCCATTTAAGTAACACCTCACTGAGATTGTTCAGCTGCTTAATTTTCTATTTAAACATTTTAATATCTAAAATAAGTTTCAATTTTTGTTTGTACCCTAAGGGGACTTCATTTATAAATCCAACTTACTCATACTGGCGCTAGGTCAGCTGTTTAACTTATTTTACTTACGTTAACTTATCTGAAATTATCATTATACTTTCTTATTAAATATAAAACTTACTTCTATAAAATTATTTTTGTAACTTAAATTTAAATTACTTGATACCGGACGGTTTAAATATTCTGTACCTTTTAAAGTGTAACTTAATAAATTTTCAATTTAATAACTTTCTTCTAAATTCAGTATACTTCAATTCATAAATTTAATGATACATAGATTTTTCATAAGCTATAGTATCCTCACTGGTTATCAGTTTAACAATTAATTTTTTTGGGTTATTATTACATGTAAATTGCTTTATTTTTATATTGATATGTATTTCTTTTTGTATATGATAAATTTATTTTCTTCTAAATTTCTCGAACTTATTTGTCAGGTTATATTTAGTTATCTCACAAACTTGTAATTTTTTATAAGCTTTATATTTCTAAATTAGAAATTTAATTATCTCCCTCTATCTTTGTTTAATTTAAGTAAGGATACAGAACTTCACATGTGTAATTGTTAATTTCTCTTTTGTTAAATTTATTTAAATTCTTATTGACTTACAATAACAAAACTAATTACTAAATTTATAATACATTTCACTTTTCTTTATTCATGGGAATAAAGATATATTTGTAATTCTTTTAATATTAAATTAATATCTTCTAAATAAACCTGTTAAGTTTATTTTTGACTTTTATTACTTTGTCTTTGTTTGATGTATTTCCTTTGAACTCCTATAGTTCTGGCGCCCATTGTTTGTACTTACATAAAAAGTCCGATTATTCAAAATATCTGATTTAACATCAGCTAGCCGAGTGAACTCACCCCAAATAAAAATAATAAAGATTTCCTAGATACCATCCATCAAAATAAAAACAAACAAACATTTTTAAAACCAAACCAAACAATAAACATTTTTTATTTATTTTTTTTATTTTTTATTATTTTTATTATAAACTGGCACCTTAAACGTGGGGCTCAAAATTGGACTTAATTTGTGTAGTACAGACATAAATTTGTTATTTTCTGTGAATTTTCTGACCTTACTTGGATTTTTATATTTCTTATCTTTATCTTAACTTTAAAATATATCTTTGGTATTATTTCTAATTATTGTTTTCTTTAGGTAACTATTAAGATGTCTAAAATAAATCCTACTTATCTCTGGAAGGACGAATTGCAGTGGGAGCTTATGATCAGAGGAATTCCTGTACAATCATCTGACAATCCCGACCAATTAAAAGTTATGTTGAGAGACATAATAAGAACCGAACAGACAGCAAATTTCATATCTCATCTAGAACCACCAATGGATTTTGATTTGGAATCTACAATTTGCCAAAAGAAATTATCTTCTCTGGAACAATTGGTAATATCTTTTCAATCAGACGAACGTCACGTTGATTATAAGAGGTTTATATCACGTTTACATCATGTCAGAAATAGAGTTTGCTATTTAAATCCTAAAAATGCTGATCAACAAGCTATTAAATTTCAACTTTTTGAATTCAACACATCTCTTATTACACTTTTAGAAAGTAAGGCCTTAAGCCATAAAATTAATTTATTAGATATTAACGATAATGAGTCTCAGCAGGATAATCCTGTAGATAATTCTAACCAAGAAGAAGATGAAATCATTCATCATACCTCTTTTCCTCAAGAAAATATAGAATCAAGTTCTCGTAGAGTTTCTTTTGCTGAGAATACTTCTCGAAATAATGAAAATATAATTGTTCACTCAAATATTTTGTTAGATCCTCCTAGACCTCTCGAAAATACTTTACAGCAAAATTCTGACCAAACTTGTGATCAACGTTCTGTTCAATATAATGCTTTTGAAAATGTTCCAAAATTTTCGCAAGAATTGCCTAATAATAGCCTTGCAAATCATTTTAACAATAATAATCATTTGAATCAAGTTAATAGTGCACCTTCGTCAAATATTCAAAATGTCTTACTTTCTCAAAATTTAAATCGTAGCTTACCTAGTACATTAAATCAAAATTTGCCTACTTTACAAAATCATATAATAAGTAATCAAAGTTTACCTATTTATTCTTTAAATCACGCTCAAAATTACACTGATAATGTAAATATTTGTAGTAATAGCCAAAGCCAACCAAGACATTCTGAAACATGTGTAACACAAAATGTAATGTATAATAATAGTAATAGCAATCAAAATTTGCCTCCTCAGTATTCTGTCAATCAATTAAACACCTGTCAAAACAATTATGCTAATTCTAGAAATTTAACTTTCACTTATGCTCAAGAGAAACCACATCTTTTTAATAATCACAATGCCTTAAGCACTACCTGTTGTCAATCAAATCAACAAATTTATAGAAATTTTGCCACTCAAAATAATAATTGCTGTAACAGTAATATGATACAAAATTTATCACAAAGTATAATGCCAAATTATAATGCAAATATGCCAAATGTTAATACAAACCTTAATCCTAATTTTAATAGAAATTTGCATGGGCAACAGCCAACTTTAAACAGTATTAACAGTTCAATACCTTTTCAAGTTAATTCACAAAATATGCATTTTCCTAATCAATCGCTACATACTTGTTCACATAATAACAATTTAAATAATTATAAATTTAATCAAACTCCACCATTTCATCGTAATAATTTAAAATTTAATGGACAGAATCAGAGTTTACATAGTTTTCTAGAAAAAATTGAAGAGTTTTGTTTGGCTCATGGTATACCTAAGAATAGTCTTTTAAATTATGCTCATGAATTTCTTGACGGTGACATTTTAATTTGGTATCGATCTATTCGACATTTAGTACCTTCGTGGGAATCATTAGTACAACGTTTAAAATCTGATTTCTTACCTATTGATTATGAGTTAGGTTTATGGGACGAAGTTCGAGCGAGAACTCAGGGAAATCTAGAAAGACCTCTTATTTATATAGCCATTATGGAAAATCTTTTTAAGCGTTTCATAAATCCTGTCGATGAACAAGTTCAATTAAGATTAATAATTAAAAATTTACTTCCATATTATCAGCAAAATTTGGCACTTAGACAACCAAACTCTATCTTAGAACTTAAAAATCTTTGTAAAATTTTAGAAGACACCAAAATACGTACGGATAAATTTCAGGGTCCTCCTGTCATTTCTAATACCACCTTAGAACCTGAATTAGCTTACCGTAGAACTCTTTCAAAGAAATCTTTGCCTATAAATGAAATAGCTAGTAGTACTGATCAAGAAAATCTTTTAGATCTTAATAACCAGGTTATACTTCAGAATGGCCAACTAAATGAACTTGCAAAAAATAATTTAGAAAGTAAAGATCAAATCCAATTGAAGTTACATACACCTAAAAGTGTTAAATTTCTCAAATGTTTTAACTGTGATGAAGACGGTCACCATTTTAGAGATTGTACTAAAAAGAAAAAGATTTTCTGTTATGGTTGCGGTAAAAAGGACGTAATTAAAATCAATTGTAATTCGTGTTCAAAAAACTAGCTAAACGCGACTTGAAAGTCGGTAAAAGTTGCGCAAAACATTTTATAAAATCCGACAACCATAAGTTTAAAAAACGCTTCAAATTTAAATATAAGAACATCTCTAGTACAAATCAAAATTATTATAATCATGTTAAATCTCATAAAATGTTGAATAATACCGGTAATTATTCTTTAACTAATAAATGGTCTTCTTGGCTTAACACCATTAAGCATTTTCTAAAACATAATGAAATTATTAAAACTAAAGAAATTTCTCCTTTATTTAACCACGGTACGTTTGCTGATTTTAGACCTTATGTAGATATAACTATTAAAAATAAAATTATTTCGGCTCTTGTCGACACTGGAGCAATGCACAGTGTAGTAGGTAAAAGGGGTTATGAAGTATTATTGCAGTTAGGTTTTAATTTAATTAAACATGATAAAAATAGAGACGTAACTACTGCTGATGGCAACATTCAAGAAACATTAGGATATTTTATAGTACCAGTAACCTTGGAAAACAAAACTTTAAATTTAAATATTTTGGCAGTCCCAAGTATTTGTCAAACTTTAATTTTGGGAATAGATTTTTGTAATGGGTTTCAATTAAAGTTAAATTTTGAGAGTAATTCTTTTTCTATTGATCAGTCTTTACAGTTGGACGAAATTATTGTTAAAGAACAATTTGAAAATATTTCTATTAAAACAGAAAGTGATCTTACCACTGATCAACTTTTAAAGTTACAGGGGGTAATCGAAAAGTATAATAATTTAGTTTCCGACAATTTGGGTGTCACTGATTTAATAGAGCATAAAATCGAAGTTACTTCTAAAGAACCTTTTCGCAAGAAACCATTTTTATTATCTCCTTATATGCAAAAACATATGAGTGATGAGTTGGATCGTATGCTTAAGTTAGGTGTAGTTAGGCCTTCTAAGAGTCCATATGCTTCAAATGTATTGCTTGTTAAAAAAGAATCCGGAGAGTTTAGATTATGCTTCGATGGACGTGCACTTAACCACATTACGATAAAAGACCGATATCCCTTACCTCATTTAACTAGAATTCTCGATATGCTAAAAGATGCAAAATTTTTGAGTTCAATAGATTTAAAACACGCTTTTTGGCAAGTAAAATTAACGGAAGATTCGTGTGAAAAAACAGCTTTTACGGTCGTTGGACGTGGACACTTTGAATTCGTGCGTATGCCATTTGGACTTTGTAATTCTGGTCAAACTTTACAAAAATTAATGGACAGGCTTTTTGATCCCTCAGTAGAGAATAATAATATTTTTGTTTATCTGGATGATTTAGTAATTGTAAATTCTTGTTTTGATTCTCATATTGCCACTTTAAATAAAGTATATCAAACACTTAAGTCAGCAGGTTTAACTATAAATGGCAAAAAATGTAAATTTTGTCAACCAAGTTTATCTTTCCTTGGTTATGTTGTAGATAAAAACGGATTACACAGTAATCCAGAAAAGGTAGAATCTATCTGTAAATATCCAGTTCCTAAAACTGTAACTGAAATTAAAAGATTTATAGGAATGGCCTCGTGGTATCGCCGATTTATTAAAAATTTTTCTGAACTAATTGTTCCACTTAATCAACTTATTAAAGGTAAAAAGAAAGGTCAAAAAATCGAATGGTGTAATGAAGCCAATCTCGCTTTTGAAAATTTAAAACAAAGACTTATCTCAACACCAGTATTACGAAATCCAGATTTTTCAAAACCGTTTTCAATACAAACAGATGCTTCCCAATACGCGATAGGCGCGGTAATTACTCAGGGAGAAGGGGAAAATGTAATAGGTAAGCTACGATTTAAATTTTGAGAAAGTAAGACATTTTGAATATTTGACGAAGGTGCACTATTAACTTGATTCAAATGATTATTATTGTTAAAATGATTTGCAAGGCTATTATTAGGCAATTCTTGCGAAAATTTTGGAACATTTTCAAAAGCATTATATTGAACAGAACGTTGATCACAAGTTTGGTCAGAATTTTGCTGTAAAGTATTTTCGAGAGGTCTAGGAGGATCTAGCAAAATATTTGAATGAACAATTATATTTTCATTATTTCGAGAAGTATTCTCAGCAAAAGAAACTCTACGAGAACTTGATTCTATATTTTCTTGAGGAAAAGAGGTATGATGAATGATTTCATCTTCTTCTTGGTTAGAATTATCTACAGGATTATCCTGCTGAGACTCATTATCGTTAATATCTAATAAATTAATTTTATGGCTTAAGGCCTTACTTTCTAAAAGTGTAATAAGAGATGTGTTGAATTCAAAAAGTTGAAATTTAATAGCTTGTTGATCAGCATTTTTAGGATTTAAATAGCAAACTCTATTTCTGACATGATGTAAACGTGATATATAACCTCTTATAATCAACGTGACGTTCGTCTGATTGAAAAGATATTACCAATTGTTCCAGAGAAGATAATTTCTTCTGGCAAATTGTAGATTCCAAATCAAAATCCATTGGTGGTTCTAGATGAGATATGAAATTTGCTGTCTGTTCGGTTCTTATTATGTCTCTCAACATAACTTTTAATTGGTCGGGATTGTCAGATGATTGTACAGGAATTCCTCTGATCATAAGCTCCCACTGCAATTCGTCCTTCCAGAGATAAGTAGGATTTATTTTAGACATCTTAATAGTTACCTAAAGAAAACAATAATTAGAAATAATACCAAAGATATATTTTAAAGTTAAGATAAAGATAAGAAATATAAAAATCCAAGTAAGGTCAGAAAATTCACAGAAAATAACAAATTTATGTCTGTACTACACAAATTAAGTCCAATTTCGAGCCCCACGTTTAAGGTGCCAGTTTATAATAAAAATAATAAAAAATAAAAAAATATAAATAAAAATGTTTATTGTTTGATTTGTTTTTAAAATGTTTGTTTGTTTTTATTTTGATTGATGGTATCTAGAAAATCTTTATTATTTTTATTTGGGGTGAGTTCACTCGGCTAGCTGATGTTAAATCAGATATTTTGAATAATCGGACTTTTTATGTAAGTACAAACAATGGGCGCCAGAACTATAGGAGTTCAAAGGAAATACATCAAACAAAGACAAAGTAATAAAAGTCAAAAATAAACTTAACAGGTTTATTTAGAAGATATTAATTTATTATTAAAAGAATTACAAATATATCTTTATTCCCATGAATAAAGAAAAGTGAAATGTATTATAAATTTAGTAATTAGTTTTGTTGTTGTAAGTCAATAAGAATTTAAATAAATTTAACAAAAGAGAAATTAACAATTACACATGTGAAGTTCTGTATCCTTACTTAAATTAAACAAAGATAGAGGGAGATAATTAAATTTCTAATTTAGAAATATAAAGCTTATAAAAAATTACAAGTTTGTGAGATAACTAAATATAACCTGACAAATAAGTTCGAGAAATTTAGAAGAAAACAGATTTATCATATACAAAAAGAAATACATATCAATATAAAAATAAAGCAATTTACATGTAATAATAACCCAAAAAAATTAATTGTTAAACTGATAACCAGTGAGGATACTATAGCTTATGAAAAATCTATGTATCATTAAATTTATGAATTGAAGTATACTGAATTTAGAAGAAAATTATTAAATTGAAAATTTATTAAGTTACTCTTTAAAAGGTACAGAATATTTAAACCGTCAGGTATCAAGTAATTTAAATTTAAGTTGCAAAAATAATTTTATAAAAGTAAGTTTTATATAATAATAATTTCAGATAAGTTAACGTAAGTAAAATAAGTTAAACAGCTGACCTAGCGCCAGTATGAGTAAGTTGGATTTATAAATGAAGTCCCCTTAGGGTACAAACAAAAATTGAAACTTATTTTAGATATTAAATGTTTAAATAGAAAATTAAGCAGCTGAACAATCTCAGTGAGGTGTTACTTAAATGGATAAATGAAGTCCTTTACAGGCACAAACAAAAATTGTAACTCAAATTTTAATGATCGGTTGTTAAATAAATTTAAGCAGCTGGGCTAATTCAGTACGGTTTAATTTAAATTGATAATTGAAGTCCTTTTCAGGCACAAACCAACAATGCAACCCAAATTTAATGATCGGTTGTTAAATGAATTTAAGCAGCTGAGCTAATTCAGTATGGTTTAATTTAAATTGATAAATGAAGTCCTTTTCAGGCACAAACAAACAATGCAACCCAAATTTAATGATCAGTTGTTAATTTATTAAGCAGCTGAACTAATTATCAGTTTGAGGAAGAATAAACAAAATAAATTTAACTTGCAATCCAATATCTTTGGATAAACAAACAATGAAACCCAATAAAATGTTCGGTTGTTACTTTGCTCTTTGCATATTTAACAAATAACAAGAAAATTATAACATAATTAATAAAAATGAAATATTAAGTACAGAGATGCAAATAAATTGATAAGACAGTAATAATTATAGAGAAAGATAATTTGGTAACATGATAATCAAAAGTTAAGTATTAAATTATATTACTGAGCATCAGTACATGGCCACTGTACTGAGCCAGGCAAAAATTATAAAAAATATAGGTAATTTACAAGTGAACTTATCTTTTGGATTCTGGAACTCCTACTGGAACCAACCTAAACTCCTTCTGGACTGGACAACACTGCACTGCCAGAAATGACCACACGGTACTATATGGAGCTGAGGATTCCTTATAGGTACTGGAACGAGCAACACTGCATAGCCAGGATTACATAAACCATCAACCGTTTGGACTTTTTGCCAACACGACCACGTGGTTACATACAACTCCAGAAATCCATCAAAAAACTTGTATATCGCCTTAAACCTCCAGTTTAAGGGAACCCATAGAGATAAATCGAATAATGATTAAACTCGAAGGTAAAATAAAACGTAGAAGTGAGAGATAAAGGTCAAATGGTAAAGGTAAAAAATAGAGTAGAAGCCTGAAACAAAATGGTGGGTATGAGATAAGGAGAATAAGTAAAATTGATGAAAAATGACGACTTACCAGATCTTATGGCCAAAGAATGTCTTTAAAATCCCTTAGAGGATGTTACATAGGTTATAAAATATAAAAATCCAGTTTAAAACTGCAAAAGCCACAGGCTAAAAAAATAAACTATGCACTTGCAGACATTCTGCTTACTTGCGAAATATGCAAAAGAGGCCTTTTTCGAGTCAATCTCAGGTATTTATCATCTCGTATTCCACAAAAAATAACCGGTTGAAGGTCTCACCGGTGGTAGGAACTGTATCCTGCTGTCCTTTTGGCGCAAAGTTCAAATTGCCAAACCGAGATAATTATTCAACATTATTTGGTTACTTAATGAAATTTTAAAAAACGAAGACTCAAATGTCACAAACTTTAAAACACAATCCTATCACCAAAACAAAGGATTTTGCTAATTAAAAGATCCATTGAAATCAATATTAGTAAGGTCGAAAATCGCATACCCTATTCAATCAGAAAAATCAATAACTTGGATGCACCTGTGATGTATGCAGCACCATAAACGTTTGACAGGGTTGTATTCTAAAGAATTATTTTATATATTAATGAATTAATTATTGAAATAAGTGAGCTGATGTTATAAATTATAGTAAATAATTAAAATAAGAGACACTCAAATTGTAGTTTAGTTATTTTAAGTGAAAATTTTAAAACCTTGTAACAAACTGAAAAAGTTTGTTACAGGGTGTCCATTAACTTTTTGACAAACTATAAGGGGTGAATCTCAACAAAAAAAAAAAAAAAAAAAACTTCATATGTTCTATTTTTAGAACTACAGGATGTTACAGTAACTTTTTTACCATATATATACTTTTGGGAAATTTGGGAGACATCTTCTATGCATCGAAAAACATTTTTTGACGTGAGATATGGCACGTCACTGAATTTTTCCTACAAATAAATATTATTTCAGATTCCCATTATGTTCCAAACAAATTTGGTTTCCTTAATTTTTTTATTCGATCTATGGTTTTCGCGAAAAAAATATTTTTTTATTGTATAAGTAAATCATTTAATCATCTATTATTTGTGTATATTTAAATTATTTGTTTTTAATAAACTAACGGATTAGTTTAAAATGTCGTGTTTACTATTTTTACCGAATTCTGCAAAATACAGGTCGGTATTACGGTTAAACCATAATGTGAATTAGAAATATAATTGGCTTTGAAATTTCAATAATAAAGTATCAGGACCATATTTAAAAAAATTAAGTTAGTGATGCTAGGGAGCTTTTGTTAGGTTTTGCTTTGTTTATCAAAGTATTTTAATAATTTTAAATGCGGAGTTAAATATTTCTTTCAAATTTCTAAAATTATAGGTCGGTATTAAGATTAAACCCTAATGTGTGATACATTATTTAATTTGTATTAAAATTAATTTCTAAATTTTGATATTAGAATATTAGGATTGGATTTACGAAAACGAAAAGTCGCATTTTAAAAAGAACATAACCATTGAATAAAGCAGAAAAAGTGGTAATGTAAATGTGTAATCTATTTTAAAATCCGATTATAAATAAGACCAAGCAAAAAATACGACAAATTTCTAATTTTTCTATTTTTTTCGGATATCTCAGAAAATACTTGAAACTTTAAAACTTTTTGAACAGCATATTATTAGGCACATAAAACCTTAACTTTGTTCCCATTTAACCGACTTCGTATCTACCATTTCCAAGATGCCCATACTGGCCCTTCTTATCTTGGACACGTTGTATAGTAGTCAAGTTAAAAGTTCTTAGTTTGCTTGTCAATATTTTTTATTTTTTAATTAAAATAGTAAGCTGCCCTGGATCAATAAAAAAAAATGTCTTAAGATTATAATATAATACGATGTTGAAAACTTTGGACAATCCAATATTTGCCGTTTTATTGCATTTGTGGTACAGTTCATTGAAAATTAAAAATATAAAAATAGTATATTGTGTAACAAGTTTTAAAATAGGCTCTTTGCACACGGGTGTGATAGTTAATAGTAAGTCACACGAGTGTGTAATGAGGCGATTTCAAACGGGTTATATACTTTTTATTCGACTGCACATAACAACTAAAACCACAAAAAAATAAGGATTTGTTGTTAATTTATTTAATCTTTCAACAATAATATTTAATTACAATAATAATTAAACAAGTTTATAGAAATTAGTGAAATATCAATAAAGTGTTAACTAAAGTTATAAATAATTGTAATATTCATCCAGTTTTCCAAATTCCAATTCATTATTGGAAGGTCTTTTTTCTTCTCATGATGATTTTCATTAATGTTTAAAGAATATTTTGATAACTGTGAACTCTAAACTGTGTTACTTCTTGGCAAAGGCTGCCACATGGATTTCGAAGGAATGTTGCTCGACGATGGCTTTACAGACTCCATTATTTTATTTGCAATTTGTCGTTTGTTTTCAATCGACTCGCCAATATATCCTTCTGCAACGGCAGTGAAATTCCAGCCTACATGGCGATTTAAAGTCAGCACGTCACCTCGTGCATTTACTAATATTGTGGCCAATGATCGCCGAAAGCAGTGACCAGTGTAGTTTTCTGGATTCGGCAGATTCAAGAATTTAGCTATTTTTCTGGCCATACTTCCTATTTTGTTAATACCAACAACCTGTTTTGTGCATTTGCCGTTGCAATAATTAAGAAAAACCTTTTTGTGTTATATTTTGGGGACGAAGGCTAAGATATTTTTTACAGATTTCATAAAAAGTACCTGTAATGGTAAACGATCTAGGTAATTTATTCTTTGTGTGTTTTATCTTTACTAGTACTCATGAATCGAAGTCTCTGATATCCTCAATCGTTAATCTACAGAGGTCATCCCGCCTACAAGCTCCTGTTGATCCAATTTCCGCAACGGTTTTAAAAGTTAAAAGATGCTCCTAATTTATTAAATTATTAATATCTAATTATCTCTCATTTATTAAATTATTTAATTATTAATTATTAAATTATTAATATCTAATATAAATTACCTTAAAAGTAGGTATGTGTTATTGTTTAACTTAACAATAACAGTCAATTGAAATTAATAAAGACATTTATTAATTAAATTCAACTAAACGATTATAAAACGAATCACCGAGCGCCATGTTCATAACTTCAGTATATCCGCCTGTAGGGGGCAGACCTAATCAAGTAGGCACGTAGGCCTATAGGGTATACACAGGCCAGAATCATATATAATACAGAATATACACAGGCCAGACTCATATATAATACATCCTTTCCCTTTCAAGATTACAAATTTAATCTGACTACAGGTTTAACAATTCTCCCTGATCTAGTTTTATTTTGAAACATGGGTTCTAAACTGGACTTAACATTAAAGTTTTTAGCAGTCTCACTATCAACGACACTTTGTCTAGGTAAAACACTTGGTGAAACACTACCATTAAACTTATCAGTCTCTAACATAGATTTTGGCATATTAATATCAGAATAATCATTTTGTACATTAAACTTATTATAAGACTCTCTAAGATCTAAACGGTTTCTTCTTACAATTTCACCATTCTGTACCTGAACATTGTAGGACCTAGGACTAACATGCTTACTAACAACCTGACCATGCTCCCAATGTCTTTTAAAATGATTAAAAACATTGACATTTTGACCTGGGTTCATTTCTGCAACCTTGACCAATGACTCGAATAAATCTTTTTTCTCTTCAAGAGCTTTTTTAACAATTTTCTTACTAATATCAACTCCCTTCTCGGCTAAGCTATTGGACTGAGGGAAATTTGGACTTCTTAACAAAATTTTGAAGTTCCAATCTTTAGCAAATTCTTGCATTGACAAACTATTAAAAGGAATATTGTCACAGACTAAAACGTCAGGATATCCAAACTTGGCAAAAATCGATTTAACTTAAGCATAACTTCACTTGAGGATTTATTTTTAATTGAAACAAGTTCTAGCCAATTTGAATATGAGTCATAAACTACTAAATATATGGAGTTTGCATAGGAAAAAATATCTGCTGAAACCCTCTCTCATGGTCTTTCTGGAATGTCATAAGGTTTTAATGGCTCTTTGATATTTTTTCTGGCAAATTTATCACAAATTTTCGAATGAAATTCTCAATGTCTTGACACATTAATGGCCAGTAAAATATTTGCCTAGCTCTTAATATAGTTTTATCCATGCCAATATGGCCCTCATGAAGTTTTTTTAACATCATATTACGATAACTTTGAGGCACTACTAATTTATTATTAAAAAATAAGAGATTGTCACAAATAAGAAGATCTTGTCTAATTTTATAATACTGATTTAATGACAAAGAAATTTTACTTTTTTCTGGCCATTCACTATTTAAGAAGTTTATAACGGTCATTTATCTTTATCTTTAACAGTTGCATCTTTTAAAAGTGTTTTTAGATGCTCAGAAACAGGTAGATAATTTGCAAGAGTGTGTATTAAGAATTCTAATTCAGGGTTATTGTCTTCCGTAGTATTTATAAAAGCTCTGGAAAGTGTATCAGCAATGTACAAATATTTTCCTTACATTACATTAAGATCATATTTAAGTAACCTTAATCTTAAACGCTGTAATCTAGGTGTAACAATATACAAATCTTTTTAAAAATTGACATAAGAGGTGAACAAGAACATTCCTAACACCATAAATCAAATAGTGAAACTTTTGGCATGCAAAATCAAGAGCATATTTAGCCTCTGTTTTTGTCAAGCTTCTCGAACTAAAAGCTATGGGGTGCCCATTTTGTAACAGGCATGCCCCGGGACCATCTTTGGAAGCATCAGTTTCAATTTCTATATTATCAGCAGGATTAAAAATGCAAGAACAGGTGCATTCACAAGCAAGTGTTTTAATAGAACTAGAGCATTCTCATGCTCTTCCCCCAAGTCCATTCCACATCACCCCTAGTCAAATGCCTTAAAGGAGCTGAAATTTTGAATAAATTGGGTATAAACTTGCCCAAATATTTTGCCATACCAAGCAGTCTTAATACATCATTTTTTTGTTTTGGTTTGGGCATGTCAACTATTGCTTTAACATATGACTCACAAGGCTCTATCCCTTTTTCTGAAAATAATTGCCCTATAAATTTAACCTGCCTCGATTTAAATTGAATCTTTTGCTTGTTAAATTTAATATTAAAAGCTTTGGCACGCTCAAAAACCAATTTTAAATTGTTGTCATGCTCCTGCTCTGTAGCTCCCGTGACTATCATGTCATTAAAATATATACCAACCCCTTCTATATCCCCAAAAATTTCATAATTCATTTTTTGGAAAACCTCTGGAGCCGATCTTATACCGAAGGGTAAACGAAGAAACTGATACCTGCCAAAGGGTGTTCCAAAACTACAATACTCAGAACTTTCAGCTGTAATTTTCACCTGAAAATATCCACCTTTCATGTCTAACACAGTAAAATATGATTTATTTGATAACTTACTAGCTATCTCCTCAACAGTTGGAATAAGAAAGTGTTCTCTATTTATTGCCTCATTTAAATATTTGGGATCCAAGCAGAGCCTAAGATCCCCATTATTGTTTTCAACAATGACTAAAGGATTGAGCCACTCAGTTGGCTTATCAATTTTGGCTATAATACCATCTTTTTCCAGCTGCTCAAGTTTGATTTTAACTCTAGAATGCAATGCATGTGGTATGCGCCGAATGGGTTGCACATGAGGAACAGCCTCTTTTTTCAACACAATTGTGTGTGCCCTTGGAAATTCCCCTAGACCCTCAAATACCATTGGATACCTATTGCCTCTGTCACATAAGTTTACAAAATTTGACACTGAATCAACCCTTTTTACTAAATCCAAGTTAATGCATCCACTTAATCTCAAAAGAGGTAATTGACCCGGTTAATAAACTACTATAAATGGTATTTTTGCCAGCTTATCATTGACCTTGCATTCTAGGTTAATCTCACCTACTGGTTTGATCTTAAAACTACTGTCACCATATGCTACAAGGGTAACATTAGTTTTTTCTAATTTACAGAGAAAATTATCTATACAATGAAGTGGAAGTACACTTACTTCAGCACCAGTATCGAGCTTAAATTGAATATTTTTTCCTTCAACGTCAATGCTTTTGAGCCACATTTTATTACTAACTAACTCACCAATTTTGTTTAAAACACCAATTTGCTTTGTTATTGCACTCACAAAAAACTCCTCGTCACTATTACTTCCCTGATGTTCCTGAACCAGTTCATGCACATTTTCCTTTTTCCCATCACTACTTTTCTTGCTCTGGCACACAGAAGCAAAATGATTTTGTCTTTGACACTTTTTACATGTCTTTCCATAGGCTGGACACCTGCCTTTTACATGTTTTGAACCACAATAACTGCATACTTTGATTTGCTTGCGCACAAACTCATTTTTTCGCACATAAATTTTAACTTTTGTTTCGCGCAGGTAACAAGCATTGGCTATCCATCAAGATCAGTGGGTCGCGTCGGTAATCTTGCGTTCATGACGCTTTGGCAGCAAAAGTGGTTGGCATCTTTATAGGACACGTTTATTTGACAAGAAGAAAAAAACAAATTCGATTTATATAGAATAATATTTATGCTGTGTGTCTACTTAAGTTTGCACCATATTTTTTTATTATTTATTTTACGAACAGAAATTTTTGTTATAAAAAGTTATGTGTGGTCTGAAACCCTAAATGCAATTATCAGATACTTATTTTTTAGTAGTATAAGAGGTATAAGTACCTCAAAAAATATGAATTTTGCTCAAGATAAATTCTGTTATTTAAAATAATACACTTTTTTATATAAAAAATATTTTTAAAATTAAAAATAAATTTTAAATTGTGGCTTATTAAAAAAGTTTATTAAAACGTGTATTTTAATGACTTTTTGCTGTTTTAATAGTTCTTAAGCTAATTTTATATATTACAATTGAAAAGAGTATGCACTAATGTGCAAAACATAAATTTTTATTGCTATCGACTAATAAATTACCATTTTACAAAATTAAAAAGACAAAAGTTCTTTACTGCATGTTATTTCCTTGAACTGCATCTGTCAAACACTGTCTGATTTGGAGATGTGGAGTTGGAAATTGTCACACTTGCCGAAGGTATTTCTTTCAGAGCTAATTAAGACCACCAACCGCAGAATTGTTTCGAACTATTTTTGGTTTTTATTAGCACGCTTTTAGCTATAAGAAGAAACTCCAAAAAATCTTTAGGAAGCGAAAATATCAAATAAACGTAGTAGTTTATTGTCCATCACGCCGGTGCTTTCCTGTTATTTCAAATCCACAGTTTTTGAGGTACCACGAAAGAAAACTAATTTATGATTGTTATATTTCCGGTTAAAAACCATGTAGAACGTTATAAGGAATAACTTTTTATTGTAAAATTAATAATAAAAAAGTTTTTCATATGGTGCGAACTTAAGTAGACACACTATATATAATATTAACATTTGCAGAAACAAACTAAGAACTTAAATTCGGTATGTATAAGGTTTATATATTAATGCTGCTGGATTACATTTCCTTCAGTTATAGTATGAAAATCATACACCTGAGTGTGGTTTGGTTTACGACAACTTAAGGACATAAAATTAGTGTATTAAATATAAAAACTTGAAGATGTGTTAGGCTGTCCTAAAATCGTTACACCTTTTAACCAGTTTTTGTGCTTTTTGGAATAAAAATTTTAAGGTAACATGTAAAAGTCCTGAAAAATACATAACGAAAAGAAAAGTTTTGGTTTACTTAAAAATATTAGTTTTGTTTCGCTCGTATTGACAGTGGAAAAATATAAGGTATTGGTAGATGAACCACTTTCTACGATAGCATTTTCGCATATTGGTTTATTAATGGAACACATATGACTTTTTAAAACTTTGGCAGTTTAAAATTTGGTAGCGTTTTTTTCTCTTAATTAAAACAATAAGTAAGATCATTGAGATGTTTAGGAAGGCAATTTTCTGAATTTTTCTACATTTCAGAGTGTAAAAAAATATGATATTTTTCATTATATTTACATTTATCTGAATTTAATTTAAATAGTGGCATGATCGCAATATACAGAAGAGTCTCTAAGTAATGAGCCAAAATTCAAGTGGAGAGATGTGAACTTAAAATATTGCAATTTAACTAAACCTACCTTAGTACAAAAGTTAATACCAAGCACGATTCAGGGTGTCAAAGTTTAAAAAATATATATATTTTTTAATATTTCGATAATATTTAATGGATTGCGATTATTCTAATAATCCAACGGTTTTCTGTTAGGAGTTATTCATATATAATGTAAATTTTTAGATGTTAACTAGAGGACGCTACCTACACTACTTTAAAGTTTTCTAAAACGTCGCAACTTTTAAGTGTTTTTTGTACGTATCATTTAAGGAAAATATTAAACCCTTCTATGCTTTCTACAAAAAAGGTATACTTTGTAGAAAACGCTCCAGGCAACCGCTATCTAGATATTCGGCTTTAAGTTATTTAGTGCACCCCAGAAATGCCTTTAAAAACAGCGTATACAAAACTACAAATGTATCCATACATACACCCAGGTCCAAGCTACTAGAAACATAGGCCAGGAACCGATGAATTTACAACTGTCCGCTTCGATACCAAAGAATACCAATCCATAGAACCCCACAAGTGA
The DNA here is from genome assembly GCA_014170235.1 of Listronotus bonariensis. Lineage (NCBI taxonomy): Eukaryota > Metazoa > Arthropoda > Insecta > Coleoptera > Curculionidae > Listronotus > Listronotus bonariensis. The sequence goes on from JACEGR010007731.1 coordinate 24,258, forward strand.
GATTTCAGCGTACCTTAAAAATTTTAGTACCTACCGCGACCAACAGATGGCGAAAGTGATACGATGTCGCTTTGCTAATACGATTACCATCAGAAATTGATAGCAGTTGCTGACGAGCAGTCGGCCGGATCAGTTAGAGTGAGGATATACGCAAAATTTATTAAAAATAAAATCTCCGATAAATGGACCCAGTATCCATAAGATTAATAAATTTATTACTTCAGAATAGGGTATATCGATGCGTTTTTACAAAACATCGTAAGCGACATTCGCCAATTTTACGAGAAACGATTTTTTCTTCCCATCGCGTTATTTTCGAAGAAAAACCGAGATCTAAATGTTTTTATTTTAGATTCTTCATTCGAATTACAAAACAAACATATTTAACATTTAATGTCAAAATTTTCAGAATCTCCTAAAAAAAGCAAAAAATTTTAAAATTCTAAACCTAAATAATAGTTAATTTTTAATTTTTTTATTTTTATTTAAGTTATCTTGACAACGGTGACTTAGACTTGCCACCAAAACGTCGATTTTTAGTTCTCTATTTACTTGCTTTATTTTCTTTGGTTTCTTGGTACTATTAATTTATTTTTTGGCGTGTACCCAAATAACTACCATTAATTAAATGAACCGCCGAACCAATATAGAACATATCTTCATCTGAAATTAAGCCATTGAAAAAAAAAACGTTTCCCGTAAAACTGACGAATGTCGCTTACGATATTTTGTCAAAAACCCATCGATATATCCTATTCTGAAATCATAAATTTAATAATCTTATGGATACTATCATTTATCGGGGATTTTATTTTTATTAAATTTTGGGTATATCCTTACTCTAACTGATCGGGCCGACTGTTCGTCAGCGACTGCTATTAATTTCTTATGGTAACCGTATTAGCAAAGCGACATCGTACTACTGTCCCCATTTGTTCGCGGTAGGTACTAAAAATTTGGTCGCGGTAGGTACTAAAAATTTTTAGGGTACGCTGAAATCTCACTTGTGGGTTCTATGGATTGGTATTCTTTGTCGATACTTACTACGTATTTACAATGGCTGCGGCTGCAAGAAAGTAAATAATATTTTAATTCAAAATTAAATCTTCAAAAACATTCCACATTTATCGCATCGTTTTTGCGAGTCTTGTTTACGTCGCTCGAGTCGGGCGAATGTAAGTAAGTTTCTCCGTTCTATGTTTCTACTACGGTAGACCTCTTTGTTTACATATAATATGTACATATACTTACTTTTTGGTCGCACTAAACTACTTAACAAATATATTGAAAACGGTGGCTTAGAGCTATTATTACAAACACACTTTTTTATGTATAAAGCATGGGAAAACATAATGGTTGACTTAGATATTACCTACAGAGTAGCACAAAAAAGTAAGTAAGTTTTTTGGAGAAATTTAAAGTGGTGTAGGTAGCGTCTTTTGGTTAACACATAAAAACTATCATAAGATATAAATAGTTCATGTCAGAAAACCTCTAGATACCAAGTTTTATGTAAATGTTATAAAAGTATTTTAAATAATTTTTTAATTTTAATTTATCATTATTTTAAGCATATTTTTTATTTTTGACACCCTGTATCTTCGTTAATATGAACTTTTGTACTGAGGTAGGTTTAAATAAATCGTAACGTTTTAACTTTATAATCATTCAGTTAAATAGGCTTTCAGTCAAAATTTTACAATAGTAAAAAACTATTTTAAGTAATAGTTAAATACGTCAGCAACCCGGAAAAATTAAAATTTTAACAAAACTGTTCACAGTTTTTTGTAAATAATAAGTTGATTAAAATTTATTTTACAATTTGCGAGTTCAATCAACTTCTTAAATTTGCCAGTGCTTATGCGAAAAGCGCCACGTTAAATAAGTATGCCAACAAAGAAACAAGCAAAAGAAAAGGAATGTCGTAGCTTGTATCTTTTGTGACGTAGACACACTCCAACTACATTAGCGGACTATGGGCGTTTTAAATAATTTTGCGGACATTTTTACAAAAGTACAAATTTCCACAAAAACACAATGGCATTATAAAAAAAAAAATTAAATAAAAGAAATAAAATCCAATCTATCTACACCGAAAATTTGCTACCTTGGGTGTACATGGCTAAGGGCCTATTTTGGTCCATTACTTAGGGACCACCCTGTATAGTTCTTTTTTGTTGTAATAATTGATTTTTTAGGTATTTGCTGTCGATAATCAGTTGTTCTTTATGGTTTGGCAATTTATTTTTAAAGCCTTTGTACCTTTTACAAAAAGGTATATTGATTTAATGTGTAATAGTCAAGGGGTATTGTTGACATTTGTAATACCTAGTAATGCCTTTGCTAAAATAAAACAATAACCCTAAAAGTGTATATTAAATTACTATACCTATTTTTTTAAATTAATTCTTAATTTTATTTTTTATAGATATGGAAATTATTATAACACCTAACATATCATATATTTTTTAAATTTTGTGTTAAATTCTGAGCACATTTATAAATAATCGTCTATACCAAGTCCAAGCGTTTTTGACTTATTTTAAATTTTATGACAAAATTGACGTTTTGAAGCCACTACATAAGTATCAATTTGTTTCTAAACAAAAACTTTTAACTTGAATTAGGGTTAGGTTGTTCGTAAAAAAAATAGTAAAATGTATTGATATTGTGACAATTAATAAATCGGGGATGGTCAAAAATAATCGTTAAAAATTATAATGACAAAAACCCTAAAAGCCTGTAACGGTTTATTTTTGTTAATTAATATTTTGCGAGCTCTGACATATTCTGGCTCATGCACCATTTTAAATACTACCTTCAATGTCATTTATTGTATATCTTTCTTGATTTTATGAAATAAATAAATAACTTAGAAAGTATATCTTGTATTATATAAGAAACACTACGTGTGACCAGGCAGTGGCTGTAAATTTTAGATACTTTGGTACTTTGTGCGTTACCTTACCTTGTGCTTTGGCTTCATTGTTATTTTACAGACTTTACTATTATTTTAGGCACTGAGCTGACTTCATACTACTTTGTAGGTGGTACCTTTAAACGATACATAGAATTTCTTGCCTTTTTAGTTTTCATCAAAAGCATACCTCTAATTCTGGTCCCGTTGCAAGTTAAGGTTCTCGAGCAAATGTCATTACTACCTGTTATGTTTCACTACAATTTCAAATGCATTTATGTGAGCTGTTGACAGTGCCTTTAGTTTTGAATTGGATTAAAATGTTCTAGGTCTAAAAATGGGCAAAAAGGTCCTAGTTATTAAGTAAAGTATTGTTGCATACCTTATAAATGTGGTTAGTTTTTTATAGCTCGCAAGTGGTGGCTTGTTTAACAGATCGCATACGTTAACGGTAATGTAAAGTACAATTTCCATGCATTTTCTCATCTCTGAAAATCCATTTATATCGATTGTTAGATTAGGCTTCTTTACATTTTCTTTAGAATCTATTTTTCTACCATCAAATTGTTGGTTATATGGTGCTGTCACAAGCCGGCTATTTGACCTCTCTGCTGTCGCTTGCTTTTTAATCGATATTCCATTTGTTGCTACTGGTCGCCAGATAGCGCCCGGCGGATCACCCACTCCAATTTCTCTGATCGCCAGTAAGGTGTTTTCTATCGATTTGGTCGATTTTACGTCACATAGTTGTTTTAGAAGCCAAAAATAAGGATTATTATTGATTACCAACAACATTATTTGCCGAGTGATTCTATAATTTGTATTTATTCAATATATATTACTTACAATCAGGCCAATTCTCATTAAAAAGCCAAAGTACCACAAAGTTGCTATATTGATGTGCCATACCCAGTACTACTTTTACTTCATCTTGCAGTGATCGTGCAAATTTTTCAAAATTTGCAGGAGGACTCTTCTTTTCCGTTTGAAGCCTTGAGAAAGAAGCCGGTTTTCTGTGCAAATTAGGCTCTGGCCCATTGGATTTAAATCCGCCATTTTATGGGATTTAGGCTAGTGCTTAAAATAGTTTAATGCAATCCTTTTTTTAATTTGGTGTTTGGATTCCTTACCTTTTGGTGAATTTGGGGTGCATTAAAACCGATTTATTCGGAATTTGAGTTACAGAAAACAGCTTGAAAATCTGAAGCGTGGCTGAGCTATATGGATTAACCCATCTAAGTTCTTAGATAGACATCCAGAAGGAGTTTTTTTCCTTGGTTTTTCCAGCTCGAACATCTAGAGCGTGGCTTTGCGGACGATAAGCAGATTTACATTCACAGACAACCCTGACCATCTCATAGGTAAATATTCATTTATTTTCATTCTTTTTTTTTGTACCACATTATTTCTTTTTTTTTTTTGTACTGATAATGTAACCTTAAAATCTAATTAATATTTTTATAATAAATTTTAGTAATTCTTATAAGCTTATTTAATTTTTAAAAACTTTCTTTAATAACTACGCTTAATACATAATTTTACTTCTTATTATAGCACAGGCGTAACTCCTGTGGGGGCTACGTAGTACTTGTTTTGTTTTGTTAACTTACTTCTAAGGGGGTTGCTAGGGGGATCCTTTCCTTATTAATTTTTATTTCTTTTTTTTTTGCCAAGTTTGGCATATTTTATTATAAATATAGTATAATTAACGTAAAATTTTATTTAGTTTAAAATAGTATTTTATTTAATTACGTACAATTTATTATTATTATTTATTAATTTAGGTATGGTAATTACTATATCGCTTATATTAATTGACTCATTAATGATTTCTATCGTGTGGAATACGAAGGGATAATAAAATAACGCTTTTATTTTAATTTTCTTTTACTTTCTTTTAATGAAAGCCTTGGAAAGGTATTTTAAAACAGTAATTATTATTTTTTTAATCATCGATCCTGTCACTAAGAACTGTTATTTTTTTATAGGGTTTTTGTTTTGGGTCAAAGAGTACCGTGGGATTATATCAAGCAACTAAAGCTTCCTAGATTCATCAAGAAACTTGGTTGCGCAGCAGCAAATACTTTTATAACCTTAGTTCTTCAACACTTACTTTATTTTTTTTTATTACGTATTACATATCGCTGATGTAAATCCCATTTTGTAAAACTCGAAGTGATCACTACGCGTTGGTTGTGGATGCTTTTTTTATCACATTTTAAGTTGTTCAATTAATTTACTTTGATTACTGTATTTTAATGTTGATCCAAAGCAGTCAACTGTTAATTTATTGTTTTTTTTTAAACTTATGAGTTAGGTTATGCCTTGCCGGACTTAATTAACTTACCTTACCTGATTTAAGTTATTTGTAATAATATTTAATTTGTTTTAATTTGATTTAATTCCGTTTTCTTTACTTACTTGATCTTAAGACCAATTCATTTTTTTTTAGCTTGTTTATTATCTTTTTTCCCTGCCCCGCAGAGAGGGCAACCTTAGTGGGTGTGGGTTGTAGAGTGTGGCGCGAAACACACGCGGTCCTCATTTCATTCTGGGAAGAATATTTCTGCTTAGAGTGCTGGTAGTGGTAAAAACCCATTAAGTGCTGTCCTAAGATTAACCTTCAGTTACCTTAGGTCTAATGTTTTACGTCGCCGTGTTGGCCGTGTCCAGGCGGTGACCTTATTTTTTTTTCATTCCTATTGTTTCACTTTTGGTAATTTATTGGTACCTTTATGTAATGATTAGTATTTGATAATTTATAAATTAGGTAAAGTAATAGGCAACATTGCCTTTCTTATTATTTTGTAAATATTATTAATTTTTTTTATTTAAATAGAACGCTCTGGTTAAGCATACATTATGGTTAGTCTGTAGCCTAAAGCAGGTCTCTTTCGTGCAATCATCATATTGCACACCATTACATTAATTTCATTTTATTACTTATTTTCTTTATGGTTATCTCTCTAAAGATATTAATATTTTTCTTCCCTTTTTATTCACAATTTTGTAATTAAATAACAATTTGATAACTTTAAATTATATATATACCCACTGTCTTATTTTTAACTTTGGTAAATTTATTAATAATTTAACTTACTTTGTCTAATTTCTGGCATTAAATTATCCAATTTATTTATTGTATACAATTATATCTAAATTTGCAAAATTGCTTTGCTGTCTCAATATAGAAAATATAGTTAGAATTAGTAAAGTCAGTTGTTTAATTTTCATTTATTCTTAAAACATGAGTAGGTATTATGTCAAGTAGTGTGCAGAAACAATCTGCATAAGATAGGCAGGACTTTTCCAGCTTAGTCGTTGAAAGCTGGTGGCGCTCTAAAGGACTTCATGACCGTGAAGCTGGGTATGAAATCACTAATCTAGGCATTGTGAAGGTTCACACTTGATATTTTTTTTCCTATTATCTGGTATTTTTTTTAGTTAACTTTTTAAAAACTTGCCGAATAGCCGGCTAAAGTGTTTCAAGTCCATTCTTTGGATTTAAATGGCAAAAAATATAGGTTAATTTAAATTGAGATGTACATTTCAAAAATTTTTAGTTTTTAAAATATAAACAATATATTATTTATCTATTCTAGCCATGCTATTAGGTATGACTTTTAGTTTGACTTCTAGTTGGCCCTCAATGCGATATGCTGCGTCATGGCTAACTGCCCCGTACTTACCAATACTTAACAACATTTTTAAGATAGATAAATTAAATCGCATTTAATAAATAAATAATGTTCCTATAGGGAAATTCATGTAAAATAGGGAAGTTAACAATAACTTCCGGTATTAGTGCTAAACTGTCAAATGTTTAAGTCGTATGTCCCTTACTAACCTTATAATGTTACCAAATTAAAAATAAAAATTAAAGCCTACTTTTTGAGAAATCGATCGCAGTAATTTCTCGTGGGACACGCTTTATAATATATTCATTGTAATGTATTATTTAAATATCCCAAATAAAGAGAAAACGTTGGTTAATTTTTCATACAACGTTTTGTAAATATTCATTTTTGTCTAATTGAAGTGACATTTATTCATATTTTTTATGCTTATTTTGAAATCCCACCCAATGCGATAGTTTCGGCTCGGGGCTGTTTATATAATTTTCACGATTTAAAGTAATTTATTTACATTTCTTTATTAAACTTTACAGCAGATGACCGCATATTAAAAACAATAAATAAAGGTTATTATTATTTATTTTAAAAAACTGTAAAATAGATATAAAATTTCTGCATTATACACGAAAAAAATTGTGGAAGAAAGTAATAAACGAAATTCTAAAATTATTTTGGGTTGATATTATAATTTTAATCTCTACAAAAATAAAAGAGAAAAAAACTTTTTACTACTAGTAATTTCCTCGCACTGCAAGCTTGCATCTGTCGAACTTTTTCCGATCTGTCGATGCAGATTTTCACACTAACCAAAAGTTTTTCCTTCAGAGCTAATATGGGTCACCAACTGCAAACCGGTTTCAAACTATTTTGTTTCTATGAATACGGTGTAAGCGATAGCAAAAAATCCAAAGGAATTATTTAAGTACCTAATTGAAAGGACGAATAAGCGGTAGCTAATTGTCCTTCAGACCCTCTGTCGACAGTGTAAAAAACTAAGTGACCCAAGTCCGTTAAACCAGTATTTATCTCAAATATGCAAACTTTGCTCATAATTACAACACCACAAAAAAAATTTTGATGTGCACCGCACGCGACCCATCTACAGGTATATTTTTCGACCCTCTTACACACGAAGCTTACAAAAATAGTAAAGGATCCACCAGCATTTATAGATGGTACGTCTTTAAACAAACACTGTTAATTAAAACCACAATCGGTGTGCTACAATTTTTACTATTAATTTATTACACAGTTTTTTCTGCTTTAGGTGTCCACTAATTATTGGTACAGGAAAACCATACATTTTCTATTTAAAAATTTTAAGATTTAATTAGACATACCCATGTTTAAAGGTAACCAGAAAAATATGAAATGTAATAGTAACTAAAAAAAAGTTAGTAAAATTAAAAAGTGCACTATCCACACAACAAAAATATAATCGTTTTTAGTAATTGTTTTAGTGATATTTGCGTTTAAGTTATTTAATGCAACAAAAAATAATAAATAAGCTATATTCACAACTTGGCTTATCAGACATCAATTATTTATTTATTATTTAATATATATTCAGTATCTCCATCATTTTTTGGTTGCACCAACCTAATTGAACATTTTTCGAAAACGGTTTTGCAGGGCAGTTCTTAAAAACTAGCACTTAAACTAGATTGCTTGTTATACACTGCATGAATTGCTGTATTTTGTTCTTGATCTAAGGCCTTTGATTGTGTTCTGCTGGCTTCTACTGCCCTACAAAATGCAATTGCCTTAGCTAATGTCAGATTAGACTCTCTTAGAAGCTTCTCCTGCACTTCCTTGCTAGCATCTCCAATCACAATTCTGTCTCTTATCATATCTTCTGGATCCTTATACTTTGTATGCTTTATTCCCTTTCTCAGTTCTGTTAAAAATGAGTCAAAATTCTGCCCTTCTTTCTGTACAATACTATTAAAGAGAAACCTTTCAAAAATAACATTTTGTTTAGGTGCACAATAGTTATCAAATTCCTGTAATACCAAATCCAAGGTTGCCTTTTTTGTATCATCAAAACTATTGAACAATTCCAAGGCATCATCACCAATGAGGTTTTGAAAAACAGCTAATTTCTTCTTGTCATCTTTACCACTTAAATCCGTTGCCACCAAAAAATTCTCAAATTTTTGTTTAAAAAGCCTCCAGTTTTCCGCAATATTTCTTTCTAAATTTAGTTGTTCCGGCGCGGCGGTCTAAACATCAACTCGGCCATTTTCCTAGGTTATGGTTGACACTAACTAAAAACTCCAAGTTTTCGCGACAAAACAGCGATCCAACACGAAAACTGCACTTATCCAGTCAACCTGACACCATGTGTTATTGTTTAACTTAACAATAAAAGTCAATTGAAATTAATAAAGACATTTATTAATTAAATTCAACTAAACGATTATAAAACGAATCACCGAGCGCCATGTTCATAACTTCAGTATATCCGCCTGTAGGGGCACAGTTGTAGGGGGTAGACCTAATCAAGTAGGCACGTAGGCCTATAGGGTATACACAGGCCAGAATCATATATAATACAGAATATACACAGGCCAGACTCATATATAATACAAAGTAAACATTTTTTGTCCGGAACAGTAGATAGAAACCGATGAAAATCCCTTTCTGTAAGAATTTTTGACTTCTTTGCAACATAATTTTCTGATTTCTTTTGAAGAAAGCAACCAGTTTCATGTAACTACCCAGATTGACGTTTTCTTTTAACTTCAGCGTACTTTGCAACTTTAAGTATTCGGACCAGAGAGTGGATGACTTATATTTCTTTGAAAGTTCTTCAAAATAGACTAACGCCGCAATTTCAGAGAAGGATTCAAAATTTTTGTTACTTATTATAGGCAATTTCATACATTTCTCTCAATATTTCAGGTAATAAGCTCAATAATATAGTTGCAGCTTGCTTCGCTATTTCCAAAAGGTCATTAGATTCACTGGTGTGCTCCATATTACGTAAAAAACACTAAATTATAGGAAATCTGGTTTTTAGTTATAATTATTTTTCAAATAATATGACAGTGACAAATATGTTACACGGTAACAAGGAAAATAAGACAACCTTAACAATAATATTAACAAGTTTCCTACTACCTTACCAGTCGTAAGGTAAATTTAAACGTTTTATCTTTCAGGTAAGCGTGCGCAAAGGTTGCACACGGCATGTACTGAACGTTACTTTCAAAATGACTTTGGCGTGCGTTTTTAGCCGTTTTACACAGCAGTCGTATAAAAAAATATTTAGAGGTTAAAAGTTAAACATAAAGTATTTGTATTTAAAGTTTTTGTTTCTACTCAAATAAAATTTTACCTGATGTTCTATTTAAAATAGGAAAGTTAAGGTCGTTTTTCGCTTAACCGGAAGTAATAAGAAATAACTTAATACGTAAAACTAATTTAATTTTAATGTCTTGGAAGATAAAAAGGTATAGGGCTAACTTACCTGCTGGAAACACTGGGTGTATCGACGTTAGTCTTAGGTAAGTCTTTTTATTACTTTTAGTAAAACATGTTTAGTTTTAATAAAATTTTTCAATGCACTTTATTAACAGGCTCTCTTATAGATTTTTTAATGATGTTACTAGTGATACCATACAGGGTGGGACAAAAATACGCAGGGTGAGTCAGAAGTATTAAAAAGCCCATTTACTCATTATCAAAAAAACCTTTATAATTTCTTTTTTTTTGTATATATAGTATAACCCACAACACACAGTGTAAAAATTTAAAAAGGAGTTTGAAAAAAAATTAAATACAGGGTATTCCATTTAAAATAACATAATTTTATACCGTCATGCCTTTATGAGTAACCTTTTATATAATAAAATATATTTTAAATGTGAAGTTTATGCCTGACTTAATACCTACAAAAAAAATATATGTTGTTATTAATGAGTAAATGAGCCTCTTCAGACTTGACTTACCCTGTTTACTTTTTTCGTACCCTGTATATTATCGCCAGTTACACCATTAAAAAGATCTTTAAAAGAGCCTGTTAATAAAAAGCATTGAAGAAATGCACTGTATTTTCAAATTAACCAACGGCAGACGAGCACAAATATATTTAAAATTTACCAAAATCGATACCTGTCATACCTGCGCTCCGGCAAAGCCATCATGGTTGGGTTTAATGAATTCCCCATTTATGTATGGTAGGTATAGGAGCCTCATTCTACAAATCTAAGGTCGGGTCAAATACATACAGGGAGCCTTACACTGGCTCTTCTACTATTATTAGAAATAGCGAAAAACTATAGATACAATTTATGTAGAACTTTTTAAGTAAAATATACAAAAATAATTTAGTTTTTTTTTATACAGGCCTAAGTCAAAAGTTACGGTGACAACTTCTTGTTTTTCTATGAAACATGTATATATTTTTTCCAATCATTAGACACAACAATAACAAATGGCTATACAGGGTGGTCCCTAAGTAATGAACCAAAATTTAACTGAAGAATTGCGACGTTAAAATATTGCGTGTTGACTAAACTTACCTTAGTACAAAAATTGATATTAACTAAAATACAGGGTGTCAAAGTTAAAAACATATTTTTAAATTTTTCCAATAAATATAATAGTGCGTGTTAAGTATTGTAATTAAACTTGGTATTTAGGAGTTTATTGATTTGAGCTATTCATATCTGATGTTAATTTTTAAGTGTTAACAAAAGAACGTAACCTTAACTACCTTGAATTTATATAAAACGTCATAACTTTTTTGTGATTTCCTTTATGTACCATTGAAATAAAAATTTAACTATTCAATACCTTTTCCACAAAAAAGGTATACTTTGTAAAAATCGCTTTCAACGACCGTTTTCTAGATATTCGCCATTAAGTTAATTAGTGTTACTTAAAAATTCCTTTAAAAGCAGCGTATTAGCCATCACCACAGCTTCCCCATTATAAACGAAGAATTAAATGTATTTATTCATATAGTTTTGGTTGCACTAAGCCACTTAAATGCAAATATTTTGAAAACGGTGGCTCAGAGCCATTCTTACTAAGTAACCCTTTTTTGTGTAGAAAGCAAGGAAGAATTTACAGGTTAACCTAAATGGTGCATACAGAGTAGCACAAAAAAGTTGGGACATTTTAGAGAAATTAAAAGTAGTGTAGGTGGCGTCCTCTAATTAACACCTAAAAATTAACAATAGATATGAATAGCTCATGTCAGAAAGCCCCTAGATACCGAAGTTTATTGCAATATACAAAATGTATAAAATAATATTAAAATAATTTAAAAATATTTTTTGATCTTAAACACCATGTATCTCGGTTAATATCAACTTTATTTGAAGGTTCCTTTACCCTGATTACAACTGCCAAATTTGACCTCTGCTTCCATTTAAGATTTTGGGGTGTAGGTTTCACCCTTGCTAAAGGGTTAAAATTCAGGGGTGAAAGAAAAACAATGTTTTCATTAAAATCAAAAATTTACGGGTCAGACCGTTATTCCTTAAATGACGTGTAGTGTCCAAAATCAACTTTATTTCATTTTTTAATGAAAATTTTGACAAGCTGTCGTATCACCCAAAATAATGGCAGAAACTTCAAACTTAGCAGTTGTAATAAGGGTCAAGAGACCTTTAAAATAAGGTATCCCTTGACCCCTCTTTCCCTTTAAGATTTGGGGGCAAGTCTTAACCCTGCTATAGGGTTGCAATTCAGGGGGTGAAAGTGACAAAGAAATGTTTCCACCCAAAATCAAAAATTGTGTCCCGTGTCCGAGCGTTTTATCTTAAATTGCTTGTAGTTCCCAAAATTAGCTTTGTTTCGTTCTCAAATGAAAATTTTGACAAATCTGTCGTATTGTTGAGATTCTTTTGTAGTAAGCAGTTTTTTTCCCTTGTTGAATAAAAATCACTTGCACAGTAAAACTTGTAGTTTTATTATAGAAAATGTACAGAATGATTCGATGATATATAAACTAATGTAGTGTAATTGTGATAATAGAGTGTCCTCTCGCTTAATCATTCTTTGCTTTTTATAATAATTTACGAATTACGTGTTTGCTGTTTTTTACAAATAAAGATAAGAGGTTAAAGGCTAATGGCGTTCCGCTCTAGTGCTATTTACAAGAAAAGTATTTAATTAAGTTTGATAAAATTTGGCAATGTGCTATTTAAGATAACTTGTTTTTAAAGGAAAAATTAAGCAAGATGATGTAATTTAAATTAACATGTGGTAAAAGGTAAAATAATATGAATTATCAAAATGGGCTATAACAATCCTCCCTGTTAAAGTGTTTTAATAACCTTAAGATTGTTAAAACACGAGCTTATAAATTTTAAAAATGCAATATTATTTATGTGTTACAATAAAGCAAAAAGGAAAAATGCATCTTTTATTTATGCATTTAAAATTTCAAATAAACAAAATATTTTCATATAAACAATTTTAGAGTTTAAATTTCTTTGTTGTGTGTTTAATGACTCTTTTGGCGGTAACTCTGGCATCTCAATCTCTAGATCTAGTAGATGTGTTCCCCGGGTGGATTGCTGGTAATGGCTTCTTGTGGGGTTGTAGGCTGAATCGTCGTTCCATACAGAGGGTTGTTGGTCATCAAGGTATTTATACGGAGGCGGTAACTTACTTTGGCGGGATTTTCGTCAGATGTTTAATCGGCTTGTAGGTTGCTATTATTCAACGTGTTATGACTATTGATGCATTATAAATATTGGCATGCATCCTTAGTTGTAAAGAAACGCCGAATAGTGGAAAACATCGGCCATCTTAGACGTCGACAGCAGCAAAAGCAGGTGAGTAGTACGACTACGGTAATTGTAATTATACCCAGAAGTGAGTTGTACCATTTTTTCATATTTGAGAAATTGAAAGGGTGGTCAATTTTCTTTTGAAGTTCGTCATTAAATTGATTGATTTTATTTTCGGCGTGATGCAATTCGTTTAGATTAAGATTTGCAATTTTTATATTCTCCATTTCTTCTGACTGCAGGAATTCTTGCTGGTTTATACAACATTCGTCCAGCGTAATGTCGAGTTTTGGTATGTATAAGGTATAATTTGCAGTATGGTTTGACGAAGAGGTAAGAACAGTATTTAGTGTGTATAGTCGACAGCCAGGTAATAAGGTGAGTATTCCCATGCCTTGAATGGTGACGTCATTAATGGAATTGATTTATTCGCAATTCATGGTTTCGCTTGTCGGGTGTGTAACCACAAATAACCATTGATTTTTGCTAATAGGGTGCCATATTTCTGCTTCCGTCTTGATGGTTTTCGTGTTGCATGACTTGGGGATGCTAATCGCTTGTTTGGTTTTCATCTTCGTTTCGCAAGTTGATCATTCTCTGGTGCGGTAGATTGCCAGGTTAGTACATATGTAAGTACCAGGTACATTTTTGCAGGTGATCAGGTCCTTGGTCGCCATAATACATGTGGTTTGTGCTCAAAAGAAGGTAAGGGTAAGTAGGATCGATATAAGAGTAGATGGATGAATTGGGTATTTGACTAGGTAAAGGTATAATAATTTATATATTCGATAAAGATCTTTAGAGACTAAAGGTATTTTATAGCATATATTAGGATGTTTTGTATATAGATAACATCTAGCGAGGATATCGTCGCCTCAGAGCAACACTAAGACATCTAAAAAAAAGCGATTCTGAGATAACCACATGTTCAGTATCGCAAATAATTCCTTTACTTAATGCAACACTAAGATATTTCCTAAAAATTTACTGTAATTTAATATAATACATATCCGTCGGTTACCCATGACCTAAAGTTAATTTTGAGTTAGTGCAACTCTAGGTTAAGATAACATATCCTACTGTTTCATAAATTAAAGCGATGAAAAAAAGAAGCAAAAAAGAAACACTTCAAAAGCACCAAGAAGAAAAGGATTTATCTCGTTTGGAGAAGACAAAAGATAAAAATTTGGCTTTGGAAGATAACAATATTATGTTGTGTTCCTATGATTTATACAAGCTGTTACTCCACTGCCTAATGGCAATATTTCTTCATTCTACTACAAAAGTAAACTTTACGTTTACAATTTCACGTTTTTTGACATAAAAGATAAATCAGGATTTTGCTACATGTGGCATGAAGGAGAGGCCAAAAGAGGAGCCAATGAAATATCAACTTGTGTTTTTATGTTTCTAAAAAAAGTGCTCTAGGAAAAAAGTGGTATTTTACAGTGATAATTGTACAGCTCAAAATAAAAATAAATTTTTGATGGCTATGTATTTATACACTGTTGAAAATTATGACATAGAAGAAATTAATCATAAATACCTTATCATTGGCCACAAGAAAAATGAAGGTGATTCAATGCATTCTTGTATTGAAAGAGAGAGATCAAGAGTACTTAAAAATGGCCCAATTTATGTTTCATCTGAACTTGTTACAATTGCCAAATCGGCTAAAAAGAAGGGAAACCCATATGAAGTCAATGAGATGTCTACAGAAGATTTTCTGGACGGAAAAAAATATCTAAAACAATGAGGACAAACTTTAATGTTAATGAAAAGGGCGAAAAAGTTTTATTTAATGACCTAAAAATAATTAAAGTAATGAAAAGTGAACCAAATAAGATTTTTACAAGACGTCATACAAACAAATAGAATTTGACAGTATAAACATTAGAAAAAAACAAGAACTCAAAATGAAAATCCAATTTTAATCCCTGCTTATGACAAAGCACCACCAATACCAATCAACAAAAAAACGACTTGCTTAGTTTGTGCAATGATAATTTAATACCAAAAAAGCACCATGATTTTTATAGATCACTTACAGCATCCGGTAGTTCCACGACTTACGATTCAGATTAATTATTTAAATTAATTTTTGCTAGTTTCTTTTTAGTTTTGAGTTAATTAATTTGTTTTTTTCCCTTATGTAATGTTTTTCGTTTTGTATTAAAAAGTAACACTGTTAATTTTGTAAAAATAAACTTGTAACAGAAAAATTTGCGTTATTTTTGCATTAAAAAAAAACTAATCATAAACTTGAAAACCAATTTAGTGTCCACTAGGACATCTAACTAAGATTTTTGGAAATGTTAATAATGTTTTTGTGCAACAGTAGGACAAGTTGTTTTTTTTCTAATTATTTTTTACATTTTTTTTTGACTGGTACACATAATATAAAGCTAAAAGAAGCTATGTGACCTGTGAAAACCGTATTTGAAAATATTTTAAAATAAAAAAGATATAAGTAACTGAATTTTTGCCAAATCTTTATTTGCATTTTTCTCGAAACCGGTTTTTTTTACATGTCTTAGTGTTGCTCTGAGGCGACGATATGTCAAAGTATTTATACATATTGTCGATATTATTGACATCAAATGGAAAGTCGTAATTATGTGATAATTTAATTTTTGACAATTCTTTCTCTAATTGTCTTGGAGTGATTATGCTAGGATGAAGTATGTTTTGTTTGGAAAATAAAATGGAGTTAATGATTTCGTCAAATTCTTCTTGAAGCTGATTAATTAATCTAATTAATAAATTTAACTGAGCAGTTACTGTGTCTTAAAAACTTAAATTATTTATTTTCTTTTCTGTGCTTTTGGAAAATTTGTTGAAAATTTCGACGTTTTTATTTAGTTTATTTTGATTTCTTATAATAGATTGTGCAGTTTTATTATAGTCGTGGATTGCATCTGATATGATATGAACTTGTTGTTTCATTAACTGATGCATTTCATTTGCATCGACTGCCATTTTATTAATAGAGTCAGAGTAAAATTGTGCGTCATCGGCGTCAGGTATTCCGAAAAGCCATTTATATGCATAAGATACTCCGTTTATCAATCCTCGTTTAGATCTGGAATGTGGATTGGTAAAGTTATGGCCTCTCAAGTGACAGATTGAGTCGAATTTTTGATATAATATTTTAAAATTATTTTCGCTAGCTTCTAGCGTTTCGGAACAAGGAAATTCTAGCTTCTTATAAGTTATATTTACGGCTTTTTGAAATCCTTTGCACAAAGGGATAGACGAATCGTAAATTTTTTAAGTTATTTTTAATTTCTCCCCGTAGATAGAAATATTTATATATGAAAGTAAAGTAAACTTGTCTTGGCTTATGAGTGCATTACCTAAGTCTTGATAAAAGAGTCCTGATTTATCGTAAATTTGTAAAATAATTAAAGGGTTGGTTAAAATAGGACTTAATTTAAGTATAAGGATTATGAGCATTACAAACTTCGTAAGTAAAGAGACCTGCAACAAAAGGTTTAAGTAAATTGTGGTGATATATACCACTTTTATTATTATTTAATAATAATTTTACAGTTTGATTACCGTATACTTCTAAAATTTTATATGGCCCTTTATAGAGCGGAGATAATTTTTTAGTTATGCCTTGTTTAATAAATTTATTTTGTAAATAAACTAAGTCGCCTACTATATAAGTGTGACTAGAAATTTTCTTATCATAATATTTTTTTGAATTTTCTTTCGATTTCAATAGGTTTTGACGAGCTAGTTCAAAACTTGGATTCATTTTTAATTTTAAATTATTATAATAGTCGTCGTAGGTGTACCTGAATTCAGGTTTTGAGGTTAAAGAATTTGGAATTAACGCTTTATGACCAAAGACGAGTTCGAATGGAGTAAATTTAGTAGACTGATGATAATGTGTGTTATAGGTAAGTATGGCTAATGGAATATATTCACACCAATTGTCTTGGGTGGTACTAATATAATGTTTTAACTAGTCTTTAAGAGTAGGGTGAGAACGTTCTAGCGCGCCGTTTGTCTGAGGGTAATAGGGGCTAGACAAAATATGTTTTATTTTAAATAATTTGTTGACATCTTTTAATTAAATTTGACATAAAGTCTTGACCTTGATCTGTTAAAATAGTTTCAGGAATACCAAAGATGCATATAAATTTAATAAATTCGTTAGCAATAGTTATAGATTCGTGATTTTGAATAGAAATTGCATATGATTATTTTGTTAAGTCGTCCTGCATTGTTAAAATAAATCGGTTAGAATTAATTGTGATAGGTAATGGTCCTACAATGTCGAGAGCTAACCTTTGAAAAGGTCGTTCGCTAGTTGTCGTAATCTCCATAGGAGCTCTAGCTGTTTTATTATTAGTTTAATGAATTTGACAAGATTTTATTAATTTCTTTATGTCATTTTTCATGTTGGGCCATTTATAATTTTCTTTGATTCGTTTATATGTACGAAGGAAATCGGCATGACCTGAAATTGACGAGTCATGATTTTCTTTAAAAATATTTAAAATTTCTTCGCGTGTACTTGGTTTAATTCTTGGGTTATTTACTAATATGATTTTAATCTTATGTTTTAAAAACTGAATATCTAAAAGTTCATTAAACATATCTTGTTTTATGTTTGGGTTACTTTCCACTGGGTTTTTTAAAAATATTTCACTTATTTTTCTTTTATTTAGTTCTAGTCTTAAATTCTGTAATGAATTAATCATTATACGTTAATTTATCAAAATGGTTTAATTTTGAAATTATCAAGAAAGTAATTTTATTATCGTAGGTCAGTGGTATCGTATCATATAACTGAATATCAGAAAAATTAATTTTATTAAAATCGAAGGTTGCGAATAAATTCTTTGAATAAATATTATTTTCATCTAGATCTTTTGAGAAGATTAAAGAGTTTGGAAAATTGGAAAATAGATTTTCCTTAATAATTTTTATGTCTGGTACTTTTTGTGTTTCATAATAAAATTTAATAAAATCAGAATATTTTTCTTGATCATCTGTCAAACAAGTTTTTAAAACATTTACAGGGTTTCTGGACAAAGCGTCTGCATTAGCATTCACTCGACCGGGCTTATAATAAATTTTAAAATCGTATTCTTCTAATTTTAATTTTTATCTCATTAAACGACTAGAGGGATCCTTACAATTCATTAACCAGGTTAAAGGGTGGTCAGTATAGATAACGAACTGTCTACCGTACAGGTAAGGTCTGAAATGATTTACACTCGAAATTATGGCTAAAAGCTCTTTTTCAATGACCGAATAGTTTGTCTCGGCTTTATTTAATGTGCGAGAAGCATATGCGATAGGTAGGTCTTTCCCTACTTGTCCTTGAGACAAAATAGCTCCGATTGCATATTGAGATGCGTCAGTAGTCAAAATGAATTCTTTAGAAACATCAGGATATTGAAGTATAGGTGCTGACGTTAATATCGTTTTAAAATGATTAAAAGAGGTTTGATATTCTTCGGTCCACAAAAATTGAGTATCTTTTTTCAAAAGAGTCGTTAAAGGTTTCGCGATTTTTAGAAAATTAATAAATTTGCGATAATATCCGACAAGATTCGAAAATTGTTTTATTTGTTTAAGTGTTGTGGGATTTCTCCATTCTGTGATTGCTTTTATTTTTTCGGGATTAGGAGAAACGCCCTTATCGTTTATAACATGCCCTAGATAAATGACTTCTTTTCGCATAAATTCACATTTGTCAGGTTGTAATAATAAATTATTGGAACGTAACCTATCAAATATGTTTTTTAATCTAAGATTATGTTCTTCAATAGATTTACCGAACGTCACTATATCGTCTAGATAAACATAGCATTGTAACCCTATTAAGCCTGTTAGGGCGGTATTCATAAGTTTTTGGAATGTACTAGGTGCATTTTTTAAACCGAAAGGCATTCTCGTATACTCGAAATGACCGGAAGGTGTGGAAAATGCAGTTTTAGGAGTGTCGATCTCTCTCATTTTAATTTGATGAAAGCCTGAAGCAAGGTCAAGAGTGGTAAAGTAAATAGTTTGCCCTAATTGATCTAAAATGTCTTCTATATTCGGCAACGGTAGAAAATACCCTAAAGAAATATTATTTAAATTTCTGTAATCTACAACAATCCGAATTTTTTTTTCACCTGAGGCATCCATTTTCTTTGGTACAATCCAAAGTGGACTATTATAAGGTGAAATCGATTCTCTAATTATACCTTGTTTAAGCATTTTTGAAGTTTGTTTATCTAACTCTTTTTGTGAATCTCGGGAAATCTGTAAATTTTTGACGTAACTGGTGTGTTATCTGTTAAATTAATTTCGTGTTGTATAAGATCAGTACAGGTAAGTTGATCGTTTGGTAGAAAGAAAATATCTTGGTATTCGAAACAAAGTTGTAAAATCGTTTGTTTTTCTTCAGGATTAAGATGTTTTAGTCTTAAATTATCTTGTAATAACTTAAGGCGTTCTTTAAGGTTATTTGTTTTTTTTGTTTATTTTCAGGAAAATTAAGCAAAATTTTTGACTCGTTTTCATTGAATTCTTCGAGGTATAGTTTGAGTTCGTTAATTTTTAAAGATTTGTTAGTTGTATTTAAAATTGTAGTTAAAGCTTTACCATTATCTACCTTCAAGATTGCTTTGGCTAAATAAATACCGGGTGCGATAATGATTTCCGGACATAAACCTTGTGAAATGTTTTTATTTTAACTTTGATAAAAATAAACGTCTCCGACCGTGGTGATAAAATAAATTGATTATTAGAATTATTATTTTTATTGGCATAACATATTTTTAGTGGCCTTGACAATGAACTTAAATATATCTCCGAATTATTTAAATTAATTATGGCTTTTTGTTCAGATAAATCGCGTCCATTGATACCGTCAAATGGTATATTATTATTTTGTCAAACGATCTAAAACTTGATGGGGATACAAGTATTTATTAATTTTAAATTTAAAATGCAACTTCCAAGAGTTTGCACTGGAGAATTTGGACTTAGCCCATTTAGATTTATTAAGTCATTTTTATTGACTTAACAGGTGCGAGTCCCCAATATTTTCTCACCCTTTATTAAAGAGACACTTGCGCCTCTGTCTATAAGAAAACGAAATGATTTTCCGTTATAATAAAGATCCATATAAGGATTTTTGTCGACATTATTTATAAATATTTTATTAAAGAATAATTTTAATGTTTTACTCTGTGAATAGCTCCTCAAAAAGGTCTGGCTATCATGATCACAAGAGGCACAATTAAAATTATTATAAAGATAGGAAATACGTCGATTTGCCTATTTAATTGCAGTCCACAGATACGACGTGATTCTGGGACTCGGAATCGTTTAAAGCCATATTTACATGACTTGAGCCCTGATTAGAATAATTATTATTATTAGAATTATTGCCATTTGAAATTTTAAGTTCATTGTTTTAAAACATTCTGAAATTAATTGACCATTTTTCTTGCAATAATTGCAAATTTTTTTTGTATTAGATTGTTGCGATTGCTCATTTGAAGTAGAAGTGGAAGGGGATGTAGATGGTTTATTCGATGTATAATTTATATTTTAATTTTTTCTTTTAAAACATTCGTTGTACGAATAAGTTTTAGATTTGCAAAAAGAACAATATTTTTGTGGACGATTATCATGAGAAAAATACATTTTATTAAACATTTTAGGAATACCTAAAGCGCGCTCCTCCTCAAGGGCGGAATTTAATGCGTCACTTAGG
>JACEGR010007732.1:0-45237 GCA_014170235.1 Listronotus bonariensis
AAAAGCGTTTTCTACAACCCTTCGAGCTCGTGACAATCGATAATTGAATCTTTTTTGTTTAGCAGTTAACGTTCCTGGATACGGTTTTAGCAGATTGTTCCTCAAGGGGAATGCATCATCGCCAATAATAACGGAATTTTGTGGAAAATTTAAGGTTTCGTTTAATATAGCTTCATTTAAACTAGAATTCCTAAATATGGTACTGTCATTTGCTCTTCCATTAGCTCCAACTTCGATATATTTAAAAGAATAATTTGCGTCAACTAATGCAAATAAAATTATGCTGTCCCTTTATAGTTATAAAATTCTGATCCACTATTTGGTAGCCGTTGAACCTGAACATGTTTGCCATCTATGGCGCCACAGCAGTGTGGAAAATTCCACTGTGTAGAAAACCCTCTTTGAATAACCTTCCATTCTTCTTCCGTTGAGGGTACCTGTAAAGAAACACCACAATACTACATTTTTTCATTAAATTATTGATTTAAATAAAAACGTTTAAATGTGCAGGGTGCATGTCCTGATATTTCGTGTTTCAATAATTTTAAGGGCGACTCTTCATCTCATTCATGTTTGCCATCTCTAAAAATTTTGGAATGGTACCTTCATACATCCTAAATATTTTTATGTACAAGCTAACTTTGTTACAGGATATGATACATCAAGCAAATGCCGAAACTGATACAGAATCAATTCCCCCAGAATCACCAACTACCAGTCACTCCAGTCAGTCTTTTAAACGTAGTATACCATCAAACATATCCCAGCCTAAAAAACGGAATGTAGCTTATGGAGATAATACATCAGATTGTAGCGTTGAGAAACAAATACAGTGCCTAAAGGACATTGTAGAGCAAAATGAGAAAAAAAGATCAATATGATGCCTTTGCAACACATATATCAACTCAATTAAAAGAACTTCCTCTAAGAAGTTTCATTATTTTGCAAGGGCAAATCTTATTAATCGCGAAAGATTAGCCAACCTTCCATTCCAGCAACAACAGCAGTTTGACAGCAGACCTTCCACATCTGCTTCTGCCTATTCAGACATTGGACTACAACCATTTCGGCAAGAAAGTTATCAGCAGATTAACAGCAGACCTTCTACATCTAATTCTCATTATTCTGATTTCGGACAGCAACCATTTCAGCAACAAGGGCATCAGCAGTTTAAGAGTAGACTTCCTACATCTCCTGAGTGTTCAGATCTTTTACAACAAGCCAGAGAAAGCGCCTTAATCGAGTCTGATGATGATTATAACACTATTTAACTTAAAATATATCTACTTATTTTCATTTTCTAAATAAAATAAAAAGAAAAAATTTTGACCTGTGTTTTGTTGAACAATAATACTTAACATACTAATATATATTTGCTTTTCCTTACCGTTATATACTCCGTAAGGACTTCATATATTGCCGAGAGCACCTCTGGAAAAAAGCTGAAATAGTACATTTCGGTATTCTGAATAAATACTGCAAGGAAGCAAAACTACCACCAGCGGCAAGATATCGTAATGTTACTTCCAATTTTAGTTGAGGAGAAATAGGACTTCTCATCCACGTTTCAGACTCCTGAAACTTTTGGAAAGATAATCTCATAAAATTCCTATAAGAATTGGGATCTTCAGTTGATATCTCCTTTAAGAGTCGTTCTGACCCACCCAGAATACTTCTGCGTCTTATCCAATCTCTAATCCATACTGGTTTTTTTCTATTTTTCTTACGTTCCAACTTAACTATTAAATTTTTGGCAATTTCACTTAAAATAACTTTAACAGCAGCACGCACTACAGCAGAGGGAGCCATTTTCTTTTCAACTACTTGACAAATAAACTTGAAAATGTGTACACGCAAAACAGCTGACAAGTTTAGTGGCGGCAAGTACTTTCCGCCAGTGTAAACCTACCTATAGACCACTGTGGTTCTCAACGGCTCAAATAATGAAACCATCTCTGACGAAGACTATAAACATGCAAGCCATGTATGGAATATTTTTAAAATTAAAAATATTAAAGAATATACTGAACTTTATTCAAAAACCGATATTCTTTTACTTACTGATATTTTTCAGAATTTTAGAGCAACTTGTATGTCTACATATAAATTAGAGGGATATTTTTCATATTTTTCTGTCTTACAGCTGCTAACAAGCTTGTCTAACAGCTGACGTCATTATAATGTGAATCGAAAAAATAAAAGCCCTTACCGCCAATGACAAATGACATAAAAAAATAATAATAATATAACCTAAAAAATGGCAACTTTAGTTTTAAAACAAAAATGTCCAATATCTTTAATGGCAGGTAAATTAATTCTTCACATGGTTTCCCACACATACTATTGTTATTGTTATTAGTAATCATTTAGTCAATTTTGTTTGACTTTTAACCTCAAATCTGGCTATATTTCCCCCTCCGTGTTTTTTCAATCTGTTAGACAGTGGTTAGAAATCTCCCGACGCCGCTAACAACCGCTGTAAGCTGCTGTAAGACTGACGTTATTGATTTATTAAAAAATTAAAGTGCTTACAGCTGCTGTAAGCAGCTAACAAAGAAAATATCCCTTAGATTGCTTACATTACGTCACAACACCGTCATTAGCACTTGATGCCTTTTTAATAATGACAGGTACCGAACTTGAATTAATGACAGATATTGACATGCTCTTGTTTATAAAAAAGGGAATACGAGGTGGTGTTTCTCAATGTTCAAACAGATATGGTAAGGCTAATAATCCGTATATGGGAGGAAAATATAATAGTAACGAACCTGTTTCATATCTAATGTATTTTGATATAAATAACCTTTATGGAGCTGCAATGAGTGTACCTATACCCCAGGGTAAATTTCAATAGGTTAGTGACTTTTATCAGGAAAATATTAATATTATGGAAATATCCAATGATAGCCCTGTGGGATATATTTTTGAAGTAGACCTTTCCTATCCTAAAGAACTTTACGAGTTACATAAGGATTTACCTCTTTGTCCCGAACATTGTGTACAACCAATTTCAAGTTCTAAAGTACCAAAATTACTTACAACCTTTTTTAACAAATAAAAATATGTCATTCACTATAAAAATTTACAGCATGCCCTTCAACTCGGCTTAAAACTGACAAAAATCACCGAACCCTTAAATTTAATCAATCGGCCTATTTAAAAAAAATGTATTAATTTATTGACGATTTCGACTGGCTGCACTAAGCCGCACTCAAACAGAATCACAATTTCGACTGGTAGGAACCAAGAAAAAGCGATGTTAAGGTGCGTTTAGACTTGAGCACGCACGAACTGATCCACCGCGAATGCTCAAGTATAAACTGTTGTGCGCGCATACTCAGCTTGTACGTTGCCGTGCGCGAGTACCTACACACGCGATCCGCCGGCTGTCGGTCTCGGGACCGTGCTCAAAGGAATTAATGTGCCGGCGAACGCTCAGTCTGAACGAGTTTCGCGGGGTGATGAGTGTGCGCCTCGTGTTTTAGCAAATATGGAGTGGAATAACGATACTGCCCTTGTATTAATTGAAGAATATAGAAAATTTGAAATACTTTGGAATGTGAAGCACCCGCAATATTATTCAAAAATTTAAAAAAATGACGCTTGGGAAAGTCTTGTTCGGAATGTGAATCTGCCACAGCTTTGTGTTGAAGAAGCGCAAAAAAAATGAAAAGTTTACTGGGCTCGTTCCGACGTGAGAAATCCAAAATAAGGAGCAGCAGAGGAACAGGAAAGGGTAAATTAAACACAAAAATCGTATTGCTGAATGTATTTAATTGTTTATTTTTGTGGTCAGGTGCAAAGGATATTTACAAATCGAAATGGTTCGCGTTTGACAGCATGCAGTTCTTAATGGATAGGGATGAACCAAGGAGGGGATTAAACACCGAAAATGTAAGTAATTCAGAAATAGTTATGCATATTATAGGTATATTTATACATTTTTACAAAAAGGTAAAAATCTACGTGTAGCAAATATAGCGGGTGTCAATTAAGTCCCAGGACGGTTGAATATTTCGCGTTTGGGTAACTTTTTGTTTAAAAGGTGCGTTTGCGAAATATTCAGCCGTCCCGGACTTAATTGACACCCGGTAAATTTGTACTTGCGCATAGGCATTTTAAAAACGACCCTGTACACCTCTGCAGTAGTTATGCATATGTATCTTGTCAAGCAAGAGCCCCGGTGGTGACAAAATAGTCTGCAAACTCGTCACGAATGGTTTGTGCTGTACGTGTAGATCTTCGAGGTAAAACTGTCATTGGCAGCATCGAACTTTTACTATTTGTGGCTATCTCTCGACGCCATTGGCCTTCCACTAATGCCCCATTATTTTCAGTGTCCAAAAATTCTTGGGAGTGTAGGTATTGCTTGAAGTATGGCGCCGCAAAAAATTGTGAAGGTCGGCAATTGCCATAATCACGATCTGTACCTTTTCCGGTTCTAACAACAAAGGCTTACGCAATACTCTAAAGACTGCTGACATAATTCCAAAAACGTTTTCAACTATTCTGCGTGCCCTGCTAAGCCGATAGTTGAAAATTCTCTTTGTCGATCCTCCAGGGTGAACTCCTGAATACGGCTTCAATATATTTTCCTCTAGAGGGAATGCTTCATCTGCAACAATGACATACGGAACTTCGGTGTGTCTACCCGGCAAAGCCTTCGGAGGTGGTACTCCTAAGGTTTTTCTCACAAGATGTTGATGCAGCTCTGTTTTCTTGAAAACTCTCCCATCCGAGATTCGCCCTTGAGTACCAGCATCAAGAAAGATTATGTTGTAATTGGCATCTACCAATGCAAACATTACGATACTATGTGATGACTTGTAGTTATAAAATTCGCTTCCGCTCTTAATAGGGGCTTGCAGTACGACATGTTTACCGTCCATGGCTCCCAGACAGTTTGGAAAATTCCACATCTGGTGGAATTGCTCCAATACCAGCATCCATTCTTCTGGGGTTTTTGGCATCTGAAACAAGACGAAAAACATCTTTCTAATTATTTATATTATTAGCTTATAATAATATAGTATTATAGTAATATAATTTAGTATAAACTACTTGTAACACCTGAATTTTTTTAGGACGAAGCAGGATCAGACCAAGAGTTTTTAAAGGAAAGTCAAGAAGAGTCGCTGCAGTCGGAATTGGAGGATGAGAGGAGAGACATAAGTCCGGTTCCATCTACTCAAAGCTTTTCCTCGCAGTCCACTACTGCTTCGCAACCAAACTTGGTAAACAAACAAAAGAAGCAAAAGCAGCAAACAGAGGACCCAAGAATACAAAAAGCGTTTCAGATTTTGGAATCCGGTTCTAAACGCAGCGGAAGTGAAAACAAATATTCTGGTTATTGTCAGCACATTGGCCAAAAACTTATGAGTTATTCCAGCAGAACACGAGCATTAGTAGAACACGAGATTAACAATGTGCTATTCAAAGCTGATATATGTTATTTCGATCGTCCTTCCACTGTAACTGATGCCTTACCAACATATCCTGTTGCCACATTGCCTACCATTCGACAACATCCACATCACACGTTCACAACTTCTAGCACACCAGCTCCATCTCCGCAATACACCACTCTAACCACAAACACACCAGCTCCATCTCCGCAATACACCATTCTAACCACAAATAGTAAAAGTTCGATGCTGCCAATGACAGTTTTACCTCGAAGATCTACACGTACAGCACAAACCATTCGTGACGAGTTTGCAGACTATTTTGTCACCACCGGGGCTCTTGCTTGACAAGATACATATGCATAACTACTGCAGAGGTGTACAGGGTCGTTTTTAAAATGCCTATGCGCAAGTACAAATTTACCGGGTGTCAATTAAGTCCGGGACGGCTGAATATTTCGCAAACGCACCTTTTAAACAAAAAGTTACCCAAACGCGAAATATTCAACCGTCCTGGGACTTAATTGACACCCGCTATATTTGCTACACGTAGATTTTTACCTTTTTGTAAAAATGTATAAATATACCTATAATATGCATAACTATTTCTGAATTACTTACATTTTCGGTGTTTAATCCTCTCCTTGGTTCATCCCTATCCATTAAGAACTGCATGCTGTCAAACGCGAACCATTTCGATTTGTAAATATCCTTTGCACCTGACCACAAAAATAAACAATTAAATACATTCAGCAATACGATTTTTGTGTTTAATTTACCCTTTCCTGTTCCTCTGCTGCTCCTTATTTTGGATTTCTCACGTCGGAACGAGCCCAGTAAACTTTTCATTTTTTTTGCGCTTCTTCAACACAAAGCTGTGGCAGATTCACATTCCGAACAAGACTTTCCCAAGCGTCATTTTTTTAAATTTTTGAATAATATTGCGGGTGCTTCACATTCCAAAGTATTTCAAATTTTCTATATTCTTCAATTAATACAAGGGCAGTATCGTTATTCCACTCCATATTTGCTAAAACACGAGGCGCACACTCATCACCCCGCGAAACTCGTTCAGACTGAGCGTTCGCCGGCACATTAATTCCTTTGAGCACGGTCCCGAGACCGACAGCCGGCGGATCGCGTGTGTAGGTACTCGCGCACGGCAACGTACAAGCTGAGTATGCGCGCACAACAGTTTATACTTGAGCATTCGCGGTGGATCAGTTCGTGCGTGCTCAAGTCTAAACGCACCTTAACATCGCTTTTTCTTGGTTCCTACCAGTCGAAATTGTGATTCTGTTTGAGTGCGGCTTAGTGCAGCCAGTCGAAATCGTCAATAAATTAATACATTTTTTTTAAATAGGCCGATTGATTAAATTTAAGGGTTCGGTGATTTTTGTCAGTTTTAAGCCGAGTTGAAGGGCATGCTGTAAATTTTTATAGTGAATGACATATTTTTATTTGTTAAAAAAGGTTGTAAGTAATTTTGGTACTTTAGAACTTGAAATTGGTTGTACACAATGTTCGGGACAAAGAGGTAAATCCTTATGTAACTCGTAAAGTTCTTTAGGATAGGAAAGGTCTACTTCAAAAATATATCCCACAGGGCTATCATTGGATATTTCCATAATATTAATATTTTCCTGATAAAAGTCACTAACCTATTGAAATTTACCCTGGGGTATAGGTACACTCATTGCAGCTCCATAAAGGTTATTTATATCAAAATACATTAGATATGAAACAGGTTCGTTACTATTATATTTTCCTCCCATATACGGATTATTAGCCTTACCATATCTGTTTGAACATTGAGAAACACCACCTCGTATTCCCTTTTTTATAAACAAGAGCATGTCAATATCTGTCATTAATTCAAGTTCGGTACCTGTCATTATTAAAAAGGCATCAAGTGCTAATGACGGTGTTGTGACGTAATGTAAGCAATCTAAGGGATATTTTCTTTGTTAGCTGCTTACAGCAGCTGTAAGCACTTTAATTTTTTAATAAATCAATAACGTCAGTCTTACAGCAGCTTACAGCGGTTGTTAGCGGCGTCGGGAGATTTCTAACCACTGTCTAACAGATTGAAAAAACACGGAGGGGGAAATATAGCCAGATTTGAGGTTAAAAGTCAAACAAAATTGACTAAATGATTACTAATAACAATAACAATAGTATGTGTGGGAAACCATGTGAAGAATTAATTTACCTGCCATTAAAGATATTGGACATTTTTGTTTTAAAACTAAAGTTGCCATTTTTTAGGTTATATTATTATTATTTTTTTATGTCATTTGTCATTGGCGGTAAGGGCTTTTATTTTTTCGATTCACATTATAATGACGTCAGCTGTTAGACAAGCTTGTTAGCAGCTGTAAGACAGAAAAATATGAAAAATATCCCTCTAATTTATATGTAGACATACAAGTTGCTCTAAAATTCTGAAAAATATCAGTAAGTAAAAGAATATCGGTTTTTGAATAAAGTTCAGTATATTCTTTAATATTTTTAATTTTAAAAATATTCCATACATGGCTTGCATGTTTATAGTCTTCGTCAGAGATGGTTTCATTATTTGAGCCGTTGAGAACCACAGTGGTCTATAGGTAGGTTTACACTGGCGGAAAGTACTTGCCGCCACTAAACTTGTCAGCTGTTTTGCGTGTACACATTTTCAAGTTTATTTGTCAAGTAGTTGAAAAGAAAATGGCTCCCTCTGCTGTAGTGCGTGCTGCTGTTAAAGTTATTTTAAGTGAAATTGCCAAAAATTTAATAGTTAAGTTGGAACGTAAGAAAAATAGAAAAAAACCAGTATGGA
This sequence comes from Listronotus bonariensis, assembly GCA_014170235.1. NCBI lineage: Eukaryota > Metazoa > Arthropoda > Insecta > Coleoptera > Curculionidae > Listronotus > Listronotus bonariensis. The sequence goes on from JACEGR010007732.1 coordinate 8,230, forward strand.
TTAGAGATTGGATAAGACGCAGAAGTATTCTGGGTGGGTCAGAACGACTCTTAAAGGAGATATCAACTGAAGATCCCAATTCTTATAGGAATTTTATGAGATTATCTTTCCAAAAGTTTCAGGAGTCTGAAACGTGGATGAGAAGTCCTATTTCTCCTCAACTAAAATTGGAAGTAACATTACGATATCTTGCCGCTGGTGGTAGTTTTGCTTCCTTGCAGTATTTATTCAGAATACCGAAATGTACTATTTCAGCTTTTTTTCCAGAGGTGCTCTCGGCAATATATGAAGTCCTTACGGAGTATATAACGGTAAGGAAAAGCAAATATATATTAGTATGTTAAGTATTATTGTTCAACAAAACACAGGTCAAAATTTTTTCTTTTTATTTTATTTAGAAAATGAAAATAAGTAGATATATTTTAAGTTAAATAGTGTTATAATCATCATCAGACTCGATTAAGGCGCTTTCTCTGGCTTGTTGTAAAAGATCTGAACACTCAGGAGATGTAGGAAGTCTACTCTTAAACTGCTGATGCCCTTGTTGCTGAAATGGTTGCTGTCCGAAATCAGAATAATGAGAATTAGATGTAGAAGGTCTGCTGTTAATCTGCTGATAACTTTCTTGCCGAAATGGTTGTAGTCCAATGTCTGAATAGGCAGAAGCAGATGTGGAAGGTCTGCTGTCAAACTGCTGTTGTTGCTGGAATGGAAGGTTGGCTAATCTTTCGCGATTAATAAGATTTGCCCTTGCAAAATAATGAAACTTCTTAGAGGAAGTTCTTTTAATTGAGTTGATATATGTGTTGCAAAGGCATCATATTGATCTTTTTTTTCTCATTTTGCTCTACAATGTCCTTTAGGCACTGTATTTGTTTCTCAACGCTACAATCTGATGTATTATCTCCATAAGCTACATTCCGTTTTTTAGGCTGGGATATGTTTGATGGTATACTACGTTTAAAAGACTGACTGGAGTGACTGGTAGTTGGTGATTCTGGGGGAATTGATTCTGTATCAGTTTCGGCATTTGCTTGATGTATCATATCCTGTAACAAAGTTAGCTTGTACATAAAAATATTTAGGATGTATGAAGGTACCATTCCAAAATTTTTAGAGATGGCAAACATGAATGAGATGAAGAGTCGCCCTTAAAATTATTGAAACACGAAATATCAGGACATGCACCCTGCACATTTAAACGTTTTTATTTAAATCAATAATTTAATGAAAAAATGTAGTATTGTGGTGTTTCTTTACAGGTACCCTCAACGGAAGAAGAATGGAAGGTTATTCAAAGAGGGTTTTCTACACAGTGGAATTTTCCACACTGCTGTGGCGCCATAGATGGCAAACATGTTCAGGTTCAACGGCTACCAAATAGTGGATCAGAATTTTATAACTATAAAGGGACAGCATAATTTTATTTGCATTAGTTGACGCAAATTATTCTTTTAAATATATCGAAGTTGGAGCTAATGGAAGAGCAAATGACAGTACCATATTTAGGAATTCTAGTTTAAATGAAGCTATATTAAACGAAACCTTAAATTTTCCACAAAATTCCGTTATTATTGGCGATGATGCATTCCCCTTGAGGAACAATCTGCTAAAACCGTATCCAGGAACGTTAACTGCTAAACAAAAAAGATTCAATTATCGATTGTCACGAGCTCGAAGGGTTGTAGAAAACGCTTTTGGTATTTTAAGCGCAAGATTTCGATTGTTTCGAGGGATAATTAATTTAAAATTAAGTACTGTGGATTTGGCTGTAAAAGCTGCTTGTTCTTTGCACAATTGGCTTAGAATAACTGATGCTCGAGAATATTGCCCATTTGGAACAGTCGATCATGAGGATACTGATATAGGGGATATTATAAATGGTTCTTGGCGTTCGGAAGGCCCAGCACTACAGTCAGTACAACATTTGGGAATCAATAATCATTCACAAGCTGCAAGTTCTTTGCGTGATAAGTACGCAGATTATTTTTCCGGGGAAGGTGCAGTCCCTTGGCAAGATAAAGTTATTGGTTTATTATAGAAGCTAGTTTAAATTATATAATCGAGTTATGTTTACTAGTAAGTATAAAAATGATTTTTAAAAACACTTACCATGTTGTTTGTTGTTTCCCTGGTGATTACCATGCTTCGTAAAAAACTGTCTGCCCTGGCAAACCACATAAGCTTTGGCTTGTACAAATCATCAGTTCCACTTCCACTTTTTTAGACTTTAAAATTTTATTCACTTCTTGTCTATAAACCGTTTTTACTGTTTTTATTTTCGTTTTTAGTATGTTTATATCAATTTTTTCAAATCCTGATTCTTGTAACTGCTTTAAAAGTTTTTCAAATGCACTTTCTCGTTTTAATTTATTCATGTGGTCGTTTGACCTTATATTCCACAATAGTTCATATTTTTCGTAAATGTTTAAAAATGAAATCCCACTTATTCATTGTAAATTTTACTTGTCTGCAGAATAAAAATTACTTTCCCGACACGTCTACACTTGTAAAGTACGAACAAAAAGTCGGCGTAGCGGCAAGTAAACTAGCCGGTCCGTCAACTTTTGGCAAGCGCTTGCCGGCAAGTAGCAAGTGCACTTGCCTGTGGTCTACACGTGACAAGTTTAGTGGCGGCAAGTACTTTCCGCCAGTAAACTTGCCAAGTGTAAACCTACCTTAAGTCACATAACATTGATTTTGAGATATATGGCTTCAAAGTTTATGCTTTAGTGAAAAATCCTGAATAATGTAGACTGAAATTTTTGTCCACAAATATCTTTTAAACATATTAACTTAAATATTTAACCCATTTAATCCCAAGGGTAGAAATAATAGAAAAAAGTAATTTTTTTAACAATTTTATTTATTTCTAGCAACAAAAATACGTTTCTGCCATATTTAAAAATTAAAATCTTTACATTGCAAAAAAATGGTGGTGCGTTAACGAACCACTGGTAAGAAAGGTAGACCAAAATATTTTTTAACATATGTATTCCAAAAAACTTAAACAAAAATTGCAAAAAAAAGTAATATAGTACACACTAAAGAATAAACCAATACAAATATTATTACATTTAAATAATTCAAATACAAACAATTTTTTTTTGGTGCGCAAATGAACCACTGGTAAGAACCACTATATATATTTTTAATTTTGATGATACGTTGCAAAACACGAGACATGTAAATGTACATTACATCGCCCACACATATAAATAGTATGACTGTGGCATACTCTGCATCTCCTTCGTGCTTTAGTTTCATGAGGAAAAATGGTGTGGGGCTGATGATCAAGCCTTATTTCTTCTAAGGTCGAAGGAACATTTCTAATAATTTGTAATCTTTCGGTCTTGATTAGACGCAAAGCTATGTATGATTTAAATTCAAACTGAGATATTTTTGTGTCATTGGCAAGGTTATACAGTTTCCAGGCATTCACTACTATACTATCTAGAGAATTACAAAATAAAGGCCACCACCATTTTTTCCCCAAAACGCGACTCCTATAGTTGGCAATCCCGTTGTCATGGAGATCTACTCCCCCATAAATCTATTATATTGAGTTATGGCGTTTGGTTGAGGTATATATGTCTCTTTCTTTTGTTTTCTATCGAACCTCTTTACTTTACTTACTGGTGCAACGTTATGAGTATTGCTGCAAACCGTAACTGTTGAATTGTCATTCCAGCGTACAACAGAAATTTTTGAATCATTATCATATGCAGAGATGAAAGAACCACGCTCTTTTTTCATAAATATTTTAGAACCTTTTATTGGACACTTATTAGTTCTGTTTTCACGTATGGTCCCTGTGGCAAAAAACCTTTCCTTTTCAAATAAACAAAAAGCTTATACGATGAAAAAAATTATCAAAAAAATTTGATGGGAAGATGGTCTTTCTACCACAGACAACAAACTCATGACGACGTCACCACCAAGTCCTAAATCGGAATATATTTTGCCTTGCGCGCCTCCATAGGGAGTACTAGAAAATAAATAGCCATCCGATGAACAAAGGCACCAAATTTTAAAGCCAAAACGTACCGGTTTACCTTTGATAAACATTTTGCACGAATGTCTGCCAAAGTATGGCACCATTTGTTCATCGATGGACAAATTGAAAGAAAAAATACCCCACTGTAAATTTTTCTTATTGATAATATCAAGAAAAGGTCTAACTTTTGAAAATCTGTCATCCTTGTCCAATTTCTCGTTATCCGATAAATGTATATTTTGTTTTATATTTTGAAACCGGTTTCTACTCATGCACTTTTTTATAAAATCTATACCTTTGTCTTCATCAGTTGACCAATAACATGGAATCTGTGGTAACGTATGATAACCAGAAAATAATATTATACTAATAAAATTTAGAAGTTCTTCTTTTGATAATTGAAAGTCGTGTCGATTTTTATCCGCAGCGTACTTCATTGTGAAACCCAAAACGAGATTGGCTACCTCATCATCAAAAAAGAGTAAAAATATTTCTAGGGGTGTCTTACCAGAAAGCTCATTTTTTATGTGTTCTTTGTCGTAAAACTCATTTGAAACAGCGAAATGTGTATATTCGATCTGCCCCTAAATCCATTTAGCTGTGGGTAGAACATCACGGGATAACGAAGGGGTCATCAGTCGGCTTTTTTAGCAGCTAACGTCTCATCATCTGATGAGTCCCAATGGTACTGTCTTTCATTTTTATTTTCACTTTCATTAGCCGATGTATGTATCTGCATTTGAAAGCTGCCTACAACATCTGTGGGATTGGACATCTCTTGAACACTAGTTTCCTCATCTATATCTTCTTCATCCGTCAATGTGTCGACATTAGGGAATATATAAACGGCATCAATTACCTCTAAAATTTTAAAATAAGTATAAACATATTTTATATTTTGTATGTACCACTCCATAAGTTTCAAATATCCATACTGTATAATTTTACCTACCATTTTCGTCATTTTCAAGTTCATCCACTACTTTTTCCAGCTCAGCTTCTAACTCTCGTTGCGTTAAAAACTTTTTAAATGACATTTTTAACCATCAGACTTCAAACGTACTTCTAACTAGCACAAATAGCGAAACAACACTGCCTGGCCGTTACCTGGCCCGTCAATATAATGTAATAAAACGCGTTGAAACAGGCAAATATTTGTCACATTTTGCATACATATAATACCAGTGGTGCGTTTTCGCACCAACGTTTTTTCTCAACACAGAGAGCTCCGATTAATTTTTGATTATAATTTATAAATATATTTGTCAAACTCTACACTCAATTAAAATCTGATAAATGTAAAATAGTTAACTTTTTATCATTTGAAATATTTTTTTAGCAATGATAGAAAATAGAAATTACAAATAAATTTTTCTAATTTTTATATTATATATTAAAGCATTTTATAAAAGCAATAAAGGTGTTTTATATTTTTTTACTTTAGAGTGGCTAATCAACTTCTTGTTTCATATACAACAAATGGTAAAAAAAATTCTGGCGAACCAAAATAAAACAATTTGTACCATGGTGCGTTTATGCACCACTGGGAGGAAATGGGTTAATACAAAATTAAAGAATTTTAAAAAGTTTTAGTACGTAATTTTGAGGTTTTTGTGACTTAGACCACTATGGCTTACAATCTCATGTGAAATTCTGAAGGGAAATAAATACAATGTAGGAATAATACCTATTGTTTATTTTTTTAGAAAATGAACAGGTTTATCTAAACTAATAATCTAAATATTCTTCTTCTTGCTCTTCTAAAGGACCAATATCTTCGATATCTTCATTTCCACAAACTTTTTAAAAATATTCCTGCTGAAAAGGGGGAATGAACTGGAAAAGTTCTTCCATGTCTTTTTTCTTTTTAACACTTATCTTCAGTGGATCCGAGTATAATGGAATAAGTTCTATGTTTTTAAAATTTTTGGGAGCACCTTTTCGATTTGGAAGGATGTTCATTTCTTCAAAAGGATAATCCTCATTAAGAGTCCCTTTATAAAATATTTTATATGGGAGATCTTTGTAAAAGCGAAGCCACTGAATCTTAAGCCAACATACTGCAGAATTATTTTCATTTTTCTTTCTTCGTGTTACAGAGTCGTTTAAGGCTTTTATTGAAAAAAATCTTCCCTTTTCATTTCATATACCGAAAAAGGGTTTTTCGATCGGCACTTATTTATTATTGCATACCAGTCTGCAGAAACAAACCTAATCCGATCTTTGGCATATTGTTCGATTTGTCCAAAATGTCGGTGGTTTGGTAGAAATGAATGTTCCGAAACCATAAATTTATGATCTATAATCTCAATATTTGTATCCGAAATTAATTTTAACCAAAAAAGGCACTGATTAAAATTACGGTTTTGTCCACCACAAGCATCGCTGTAAGCAATAATGTGTTTTGCGTTACCGGCATTTGTGAGAACATGTTTACGTATGCATGAACCTATTTCTTGAGATCCTCTAGAAGCTGTAACCTCATCCCATACATACATATAGGACTTTTCATTTTCAGCTAGCTCGTGTATACCTAGATTATACACATACATATTTCTTTTGTAGTATGCAATGGAACAGGTTAGTGTCGGAAATGGCAAAGCTTTTTCTAAGTCAAAAGTAAAAGAATAAACGGATCCTCTGTTTAAAATTGTGGTAGCTTTGTCATTTCCTAGACTTTTTCTTGCATTTTCAGCTTTTAGCAAATGCAAGGTATGTTGTGTTTTTAATTCAGTTTTTACTTTTTCATCTTCAGCACATTCCAGCTTCGCCTTAAACTTGTCACAGCTTACACATGTGTCTTTTGATGGGGTATGAAAATGTAAATTGAACTCCTTGTGGAAAATATCTCGATACATTGCCTCTGATACTGGGTGGTAGTTTTCATCTAAACATTTTTCTTTATAAACATTGTACATGAATCTTATGCTTAGATGGGACTCAAGATATTATCTGTTAGGATTGTGACTTCGAGTATAATGAGATTGATATGAGGGAAAACTATTTATATGCTCACGCACCTGTACTATCTTATTTTCCGGAGTCTTATTGGCTGGCGAATGCTTTCCCCGCAAATCTTCTCCTGGTGATGAAGAACGACCACGTTGAAGGGCCCTCGCAAGACGTCCATTCGAAATTTGAAGAGTTTGTAAAAAGTACTGTTTACAAACATTTTGTGACTTACTTTCCTTGTTTATAAAGTATATATTTGTCCTAAATTTTGATTTTTTTCTCCGTTTCGCGGACGACTTCTTTTTATGTCATTTTGCTGAACTACACCACAGATAAATGCATTTTGTGCACTAAATGTGCCCATCTTCCAAAACGCTTCAAAAACTTTCTTCCTTTCAGACTCAGTTATTTTCTCGAAACACTTTTTTTACAGTTACAATTCGTATTATGAAAAACGTTAGCCGATACTTTTTTCCCAGACACACCAATATATTCTTGGCCTAAATTCCTACGTTTTTTCCGTATTGTCTTCATATGTTTTCCAGTTTCTCTAAACCGCTTTCGTCCAACATACTTTTTCTTAGTAGTATCCTGTGAGCCTGATGCCTGAATGAAAACTCCTTTACGTATTAACAAATTAAATTCTTCGTTATTTTTACAAAAACTTCTAATACATTCTTTTTTGTTTTTCGGTAAATAAGATGCTAATTTATCTATGCTGGATGGCATAAATCTATAGGAATCAATAAATCTAAATGAAATGTTAGTATTTTCTATATATTTTGTAAATGAAATATATCGTCCCTTGTTTACCAGAAGTAAAGTAATTTTACCTTTTATTTCTCTACAAAGGGCTTTAAGCAAAAATGGCTGTCGTAGCCAGATAGATTATGGAAAACTACAGGAATTTTATGAGTGTCTATAATTTAAGTTGCAATTATCATGCTGCACCCCTATAAATCCCGGTAAAATTACAATGATCTTTAACCTTTTTGTGATTTTTTCAAATTGGCCGGAACAGATGTGACAATGGGTAGCTGTTTTAAAGTGTGCTATTTCACTGACAGTTAGGGGTTTCATTGGAACGGGATTGGAAAAAAAACAAAAAGTTGATTGGCAATATTTTGAAGTTTAGCTACGAACCATGAAATACAATCTTTCCCAGTATAAATTTTAAACTTGGAAAATTTTGGATTGTAAGAGTATTTTAGATAAAATCCTATGCTACAAGGAACATGTTTTTGTATTTTTTGGGTTTGTGCCAATGAATTTTTGTTAATATCTTCATACTTTTCTAATATGCATTCAAGATCTGAATAAATTACAAAGGGAACTTATTCCTTGTTTTTAAAGTTTTTAAATTTATAGTATTTTCTCCCTCAGTGGATACAGAAATTTTACTTTTATTTAACGTTTGGCAATTTACAGAATGTCTTAATAAATTTTCTTTAGATTTAAAATTACTAAAACAACGATCACACAACCAAGACTTATTTTGTATATTACCAATGTGCCTGTTTACCAGTCGTGCTAAATCTTTTATAAAAGCAAAATGAAAAACCCTTTTATAAAAAATATTACTGGTATGTTCCAAGTCAAATTTATCACTATCATCGCATTCACTCTCATCTGACTCATCATTATTTAAAGTTTTACATGGAATCATTAATAATTTTATTTATCGTAAAAATTTTGTTTGCTCAAGCTTATACACTTCATTTTTTTCTACAGTGTACACATTGATTGACATTTTATTCATAATTTCAAATTTTGAAATATCATTTAGCCTAATAGGGAACTTAATACCTTCATAATGTAATTTTTTTACTGTTCTAAAATGTGGGTAAGGGCTAATTTGACTAGAATTTTTACTAGGAGGTGCCGGATATAATGCACACACTATTGACCAAAGAAAACAGAATACATCATTATTTTTTATGTTAATAACAGCTTTTGTATTTTTTTATAAATGGTGGCATCTCAACAAACGTGGACGTACCAGAGTAAATGGGATTATATTTATTAAAGTAGTTATCTATTACCACAGCTATCTAGAGAAGATAAGAGGATAAGCGGACTCTAGAAGGTCTAACAATCTACCTCCCACCTAACGAACAATCTTCTCCCCTCCACCAGTAAATCACCTTATCCTCCCACTTACTGCCCCTATATAAGATCCAAAAGCGTAAGAAAAAAATATATTTATAAACAATACCCCGTACAAGTAACAAGAGAATATCTAAAAAAATGCCTTGTTGTAATACGGGTGAATTTACAGATTTTAACCAGGAAGAATTGAAATTATTCCCATTAGACTATATACTAATTTATGCTAAACCTATCGAACTGCTGGAAATTTATGGAAGATTACCACAACACTACAAAAAATCTTTTCAGCTACTTATAGGGTTGCCGTATTTTTTCCATCATAATATATATGTAGACCATGTGGATCACTCAGTAGTGTCACAAAAAAATGTCATTTATGTAACTAAACAAAAACATATGTTTAAACATTATAATAAAACAATAAATTGTGTATAATAATTCTAAAGTTTTTCAAGATTTTATAAGGTTCAAATATATTAACTTTGTGTCAAGTTGATCGACCTTAAGAAAGGCTTAAAGAAAATAAAAAACATATAAAGCAGACGAAAGCATGCCAATAAATTAGATTTTAGGAAACATATATTTTTGGTTTATTTTTAAATTTTGCATTATCAGTCTTGTTAATTTTATTTTGTCTGGCTGGAGATACATGATAAAATAACTACTTTTTTACAGAATTAATAGGCAGGTTTTAGTCTGACCATATTATTTTAAAGCCTATAAGCAACTTTTAAGACGCCCTACATTTTTTGGTTTATTTTTAAATCCTGCTTTTTTAATTCGATTGGCTTGATACGATAAAAGACCATTAGTTACTTTGTGGGAGATTAAAATATGCATGTTCCCATACGCTTTTAAAAGAACCACTTCTGTTCCCATTCGGTTTATTTTTTTAAAATAAGTATAGGACAACCTTTCTTTCTTATACGCTTGGTTTTTAAAAAATAAGTATACGATAACTTGTATACGCTTGATTCTTTTAAAATAAGTTTACAGGGAGTGTCTATCCTAAAATAATATTTCTTAAACAAAAAATGTTATTAAGTAAATTAAAATATTGTTTGTGCTTTCCATCTTACCCATATATGAATTTTTAGTTACTTATGTGTAGTTGAATCGAAAAAATTGGTTCAATAAACAAAAAAGTTAAAATTTGTTCCCCAGTGGTTTTTGTCAATATTAATAAAACAATAATTATTGAAATAATAATTATTAAAATACTCTTTTATTACAAGGCTTATAAGCTGTACCTTCTGAAAACTTTCAACCGAATACCTTTTGTGCTAAAAAATTGCCAGCGAATTCTTGAATATAAAAATCGGAAACTGCATAATAATTTTTATTATACCCGATAATTTAAATTATCTGTAAAAAATTATAAACTATTTTAAAGAAATAGTTTTAAAAGTGCTTTTTAAACCTCAATAAAAGTAATTAATTTAAAAATTTCACTAGAATTAGTTGTTTAAATGTATCCTAATGTATATTTATTGTTTTTTATAATAATTAAACACTTATTAGATTTTTATAATAATTAAACACCTTACTTTTTAATCAAGACGTATTTAGATTTAAAAATGAAGATGTATATTTTTTAAATTGGATAGCGTGATTTGGTCACCCTGTATAATTACTGCCCTAAGGCCATTCTTGGCATATACAGGGTGTTATTTAATAAGTGTCCGATATTTCAGAGAGTGATTTTTCAAGTATTTTTAAGGTAAAAAGTTCCTATGAACGTGTGGTCTAAGATGCTTCGCTTTCAAGATACAGGGTGTCAAAGTTTTATTTTTATTTATGTTTTTTCTGCACAATTTCCTAAATAATGCCGATTTCCGAACGAAAATTGGTACCTGGGGTTTTTTGACATGAGAAATTTGAATTTGTTCTTAATTTAGCTCTTACTTGTAGAGGGCGCTAGCCACATGTATATTCTCACTTTCAAAGACTCATGACTTTTTGTACAACCCTGTATTTACATTTTTGTTAAAAGAAATGGATTCCTTAGTCATTTTTACGTAAAAAAGGTACTCTAATTAGATGACGCTAGGAGCAACCGTTTTCGAAATATTTTAGTTTAAAATAATCGATGCATACGCTTAGTAATAAATATGCTAAGTAAAGACCGCCGAAAATGACGGTTTTATCAAGTAGCCTAGTCAATGCATTTTGTTTGTGTTGTCATGTAAAAATTCAGACATAATACAATTTTGACGTACTTTGACGTACAGTTGAGTAGTAGGTAATAAATATTAGTGAGTTTTTTTAAATGGTAAATTTTACCAATGCTGAGTATGCTGACATGCATTTTACATACGGACTTGCTAATGGAAATGCTTATGAAGCTAAACGTTTGTATCAGGAGCGTTATCCGAATCGCATAGTTCCAACTCCAAAACTTTTTCAAGAATCCACGGTCGGTTAAGAGAAACAGGAACATTTGAGAAAGCTAGTCACCTGTCAGGTGCAGTTCGAACGGTAAGAACCCCAGATATCGAAGATGCAGTCCTTAATATGGTAGAAGAACAGCCGGATACAAGCACCAGGAAAGTAGCGTTTACGTTAAATATTTCTCATTTTCTGGTATGGAAAATTTTAGTGGATAATTTATTATATCCCTATCATGTTCAAAGAGTTCAGGCACTGCTACCTCGTGACTTTCCCTTACGTATAAATTTCTGTCGTTGGTTTCTCCAATGCCTTATTCAAAACCCTTTGTTTCAAAACCTTATCCTGTTTACCGACGAAGCAAATTTCTCACGTAACGCTATACGTAATTTTCATAATAATCATATGTGGTCAAATGAAAACCCACATGCAATACAGGAATCACATTTTCAAGAACAGTTCTCTGTTAACGTGTGGGCAGGAATCCTGGGAGATAATTTGATAGGTCCATTTTTCCTTCCGGGAAGATTAAATGGCGAGATATATCGTCGTTTTCTTGAAGAGAATTTGCCTATTTTACTGGAAAATGTGCCACTTAGACTAAGGAATGAGATGTGGTTTATGCATGACGGTGCCCCTGCACATTTTAGCATCCAAGCGCGAGAGTTTTTAAATCAAAATTTCAATAATCGTTGGATAGGTAGGGGAGGGACTCAACCATGGCCTCCTAGGTCGCCAGACCTTAATAGTTTGGATTATTTCCTTTGGGGACATCTAAAAACATTAGTTTACCAAACACCTATTCAAAATGAAGAAGAACTGAGAAATCGAATAATGGACTCTTGTAGAACGATTGAAAATACTCCAGGAATTTTCCAGAGGGTACGCGAATCAATGAGGAGAAGATTGGATGCGTGCCTACAGGCAGGGGGTGGGCATTTCCAACATTTATTGTGATTTTGATCTGGTTTTTCATCCTGTTTTTATTTAGTGTTCGTCTGTTATTTTTTTTTAAATATTTCATGTTGATTAAAAAAGTTAATTTACAAAATTGTTTCATTTTTTTCAAAACACATGCATCGATTTCAAACCAAACCAAACCAAACCAAAATATTTCGAAAACGATTGCTCCTAGCGTCATCTAATAAGAGTACCTTTTTACGTAAAAATGACTAAGGAATCCATTTCTTTTAACAAAAATGTAAATACAGGGTTGTACAAAAAGTCATGAGCCTTTGAAAGTGAGAATATACATGTGGCTAGCGCCCTTTACAAGTAAGAGCTAAATTAAGAACAAATTCAAATTTCTCATGTCAAAAACCCCAGGTACCAATTTTCGTTCGGAAATCGGCATTATTTAGGAAATTATGCAGAAAAAACATAAATAAAAATAAAACTTTGACACCCTGTATCTTGAAAGCGAAGCATCTTAGACCACACGTTCATAGGAACTTTTTACCTTAAAAATACTTGAAAAATCACTCTCTGAAATATCGGACACTTATTAAATAACACCCTGTATATACTGCAAAGAAAATCTAGAGCCGGCACTCCAATTTTATTCAACGAAAGAAGCTAAACTCTAAGTAAACTTACAATAATGGCATCCAAACCAAGTATTACTAAAATGGCAAAGTTAGCCAAAACTAACGTAATCCAAGATATTGTTTTACGTCCAGCACAAGTACCAGAGGAGGGCAGTTAAATCTCGCACTTAAATCCATAACAAATGACGGTGAATTTAACGACTGCTTCATGAATCTACTTCAAAACCAGCAAATACCATTTGAAGAAGAAAATTATGGAAATGTTCCTGAAATACCATTTGTTCGTGACACAGACCAAGAAGCTGCTCCTAATGGTGATGCTGCAGAAATAAGAAATATTCCTGACGCTGATCAAGTTGTTGTACCTAATGGTGATGCTGCAGAAATTAGAAATGTCCCTGGCGCTGATCAAGGAGCTCCTAGAGAAGAATTAATATTTAATGAGGTACATATGGACGACGATTATCCATATGACCAATTAAACAGAGAAACCATGTATAGCAGTGGAAAGAGACTTAGCCATCGAAGAGATACACCAAACACGAAGACATATGCTGGAAAGGAAGGAAAAACTTGCATCGCAGCTGAGGTGTTGCACTCAAATCATCCATGTGTTAAACCAGCGAGAGGGTCCATTAGATTGAATTTTGAAAATGTAATAAAACAAGAACGCCTGATGCGAAAATTGTTGCAAGATTAAGTGTTTTTATGTTTAAAAATGTACTTTTATGTTTAAATATACATGTCTTAAACCTACTTTGTATCGCTTCTTTCGTTGAATAAAATTGGAGTCAAAAAATATATATTTTATTTATAAATCACACATTTTATCTTTTTAATGATAAAATACGATTTTCATGCATTACATTGTACAGTATTAAAATTTGTGTGCCTATCTTAGTGAATTATTTGCCAAGAAAAATAGGAAACACAGCTTTAGCAAAAAAATATACCAAAAACAATAAAAACTTACCTTATTTCTCCAAAAATCAATTACTTAACAAAGTTAGTAAATCATCCATAGATAAATAACTTTAAAATACCACAAAAGCGCGTCACTTTTAATTTAAAAGAAAACAAAACATACAACATGTTTGTTTGGCTATATGCGTACAAACAAGCCCGAAAATCAAATTATTATTTCATGCATTACAATGTATTAAAATTTAACTCTCTTAGTGCATAAATCTGTAAATTTCTTGACAAAAAAATAGGAAAAAACAGATTCTTTTCTGTTAAAAAATTATTTACATAAAAATAGAGAACACACTTCAGTAAAAAAATATACCAAAAACAATAAAAACTTAGATTATTTCTCCTAAAAATCAATTACTTAACAAAGTTAGTAAATCATCCATAGATAAATAACTTTAAAATACCACAAAAGCGCGTCACTTTTAATTTAAAAGAAAACAAAACATACAACATGTTTGTTTGGCTATATGCGTACAAACAAGCCCCAAAATCAAATTATTATTTCATGCATTACATTGTATTAAAATTTAACTCTCTTAGTGCATAAATCTGTAAATTTCTTGACAAAAAAATTAGGAAAAAACGAATTTTTTTCTGTTAAAAATTATTTACATAAAAATAGAGAACACGGCTTCAGTAAAAAAATATACCAAAAACAATAAAAACTTACCTTATTTCTCCTAAAAATCAATTACTTAACAAAGTTAGTAAATCATCCATAGATAAATAACTTTAAAATACCACAAAAGCGCGTCACTTTTAATTTAAAAGAAAACAAAACATACAACATGTTTGTTTATGCATACAAACAAGCCCGAAAATCAAATTATTTTTTAGACCGTCTAAGGTTTTACACTAAAATACTATATTTTGGTAAATTATTTGAAGCTATAGAAAATGTACAACTAAAGATGCCAGACGGTGAAAGTGGTTATCAACCGCCCCGCCCGAGGGATATTGTATATTAATAAACTAGTTTTACAGTGATGTCAGACGTAATTTAATTTTATCCTGTAAATATATTTTTTTAGTAATAATAAAACACAAGTTAAAAAGTAATTTTTTATTAGTACTTACTTTTAGACATAATAAAATATACAGGGTGGCGAGCATGGTGTAGAGGCTAACGTATTAGTCTCTTACCGCAGCGATTCGGGTTCGAATCTCGGTTCCTTCCACGGATTTTTAATAGCTCGTCACCTCACAGATGGTAATGGTAAAGCCTCTGTGTAGTATTCTGCCAATTCTAGGTAGTAGTTATTTTAAAAATAACGTCCGTGGTGGCACTACCGCGTTGTCTAAATGGTGCTGTAAAATACAAAACTGTATGTTTCAGTGCTTGGATAACGTTGACGGAACAGCGTAAAAAATGGGTTAAACATCCAATAACCCGGCACTCACGGTACTTTGGTATTTAGGCATAAGCCTTCGTGAGATGTCACAAAAGATAAAAAAAGGGGTTCATCAAAATAATTAGACAATCTGTCTGTATGTGTGTTTGCCTGTCTGTCGGTCTGCCTGTTTGTTTGTCTGTCGGTCTGCCTGTTTGTCTGTCTGTTTGTCTGTCGGTCTGTTTGTCTGCCTGTCTGTCGGTCTGCCTCTTTGTCTGTCTGTCTATATGTGTGTTTATCTGTTTGTTTGTCTGTCGGTCTGTTTGTCTGCCTGTCTGTCCGTCTGCTTGTTTGTCTGTCTTCTAATTCTGTTTTCCGCCCTCTTTTACTGGTTTAACACTATTTTTTTCTATGTACAGCAACTATATAGGGCTTTAGTTTCTACATATTTTAAATATGTTTTCAATCATATAGGGTGACTCAAAAAAGAGTTGACAGTAAAAAATGTAGTAAATAAGGTTATTCAGGTACACACACACATTAACCTTTTTTTAAAGTAAGTGACTCGGGTACAGAATTTATAAATTTGTCTACTTGCGTATCCATATTTTATAGATTAAGTTAAAAATATTTTTATTTAATAAATGAATGTTGCAAGCAATACACACACTAACCTCTGCTACTTGACAAAGCGAAGTTTCACATAAAGTACAAGACAATTCATTAGTACAACAATTATAACTTCTTTGAAAATGTGTATTTACGTGTTTGTAACTTCCCTGGCTGGCTCGAATTGTTTGCATGCAAAAAATAACACTTGTAACACAAGGGGTAAATTCCTTTTGCAAAGATTCCACAGCAATATAGGACTGGGTTACACACACTGTACGATTTAAATAGTTTGGTTTTATAGCTATGGAAGCTTTAATACTTTTTATTTTGATTGAAGCACTTTGTCCACAAGTGAAGTCTTCTGAATCATCGATTCCACTTTCGTCTGAATCACTAGATTCTTCTTCTTCGTATATGTTTTTGTCAGCATGAATAAGCGTATTTTGTCTTGAGTCAAAAATGTCACTTTTCACTTGAAACAGTATTTCTTCGTTACCGTAAATCGACTTGATACATGACAGTTTCATTATTTTGTACAGAAAATAATAGTACTACCTCCACATGTGTTAGTAGATGATTATAGCCGCTTCTGGAAAGAAATCTTATAAGACCTTTACTTATCCCCCCACCCCTCCCCCTCTCTATTCCTATTTGTTATTTATATAGGAAACTCAGTTTCATCCTACATTACAGTTTAAAATTTTGCAAAATGAACTCATTAAGCTCTCAACAACCTGAATTGTTTACCAAAAAAAGAAATGGTAATCTTATTAATGAGACTGTATACTATTTAAACAAATCAAAATCAAAATGGGCCAGTGTTGGATATTCCCTAGAGAGAAAATACTCCCCAACATTCAAAATTGGAGGATTTAAGTATAATCAAAATGTACTATTTACAGAAGACCAATGGATTTCTTTCCTAAATAATCAAGGCATTATGTTGAGTTTTTTGTATTCGAAAAACCTTGAATGGCAGCCTATGAAAGGAAATGGTTACGAAATTCATTTTATGTTTATTGGTGACTGTAGAGTTATAAAAAATTCTCAAGAAGATGGAAATGAAATTTTCTTAACTGGTGACACCATAAACGAACTTATTAATTTGATAAATTTAATAAAGTATCGATATGATTTGCCAAAGTCGCAGGAATTCGCAAGATATTATAATGTCCTTATTAGTAGCAGTGCTCTTAGGAATGGAGACTTAATCAAAAATGTCTACGATATTCTATCACCAATGGAGAATTCCAACAGTTTAAATATATGTACTGTGTTAGAGTTAATCAATTTCTATCCTGAATGTTTAATTGAGGATATAGAAACATATGCCTGTAATGAATTTGTAAAAAGTTGTCTGTAAAAATAAATACATATTTAAAAACATTTTATTTTTTAATTCCCCTACTTCTTTAAATTTAATGTGTTTAAAATTTCTGTACTATTGTTAGTCATTCGAGTAATGAACATGATTGAGAAACCAGCAGATAATTTAATTTCGGCTGTCGAGGATTTGGCATATTACTTTAGTAATTTAATATTTATTTATGAGGAATCAACACGAGAAGATGTTGAATCTTTTTACATTTATTCCTCAAGTGATATGATGTATGATAAATATATGTCTGCTTTAAGAGCCTGTAATATATATCTATACACGTCAGAATTAAAAATTTTTGTTACACAATGAAAGAACTGAATTTTGAAGAATATTTGAATGAAGTCATCAAATTTGTACCTTCAGAAATTAGGATGGATGTATTTGAAGATCTTACTGTAGTATAATATTTAAAACTAACTGTAATATATTTTTAAAAATAAAACAAATTAATTTTTTTATATATGTTTTTATTCAATCATTAAAAAATTAGTATACAATTCATAGACATTATTAAGAGCACAAATGCATGGAGATAAAGTGTGATAAAAACATTGGGGGTCTTCTTTTTCAAGGCTAGATGCTCATCAAGTTCAACCACTAGTTTGAGTGAATACTTTCTTATATAGTCTGCATTTTCTCTTCCTTTGACATAAACGTTGTCTGGTTTTTCTGTCAGGTTTTTTGATGATGTATTGGAGTATACCCTTCATTCCATTGAATACAGTGGTAATTTTTCATTAACCACATTGCTTGCTTATATAAATAAGGGGATAAATGATGTAGATCATAGGGTGGTTTGAAAACATAATGACATATTTTGTTGCCATCATAAGCAGCTAACTCCTTGGGAACGAATTTATTATGTTCCAAATTAAAACCTTGAACATCAATAACTAATAAATTCATAATTTTAAAAGGGAGAAGTTTTTAAACACATACTTTTTATCAGAATAGTCTTTTATTTGTTGTTTTAATTCCTTCAAGTTTTTAAGAAAAGAAGATAGACGTACTTCTAGTTCTGTATTCATAGTCGCCATAAAGGCATACACAGGTTGTTAATTTATATGAAAAACCAAACATGCGCATTAAAGTTGTCTCACATTCTTAGTTAGAGGATTATAGGTAAATAGCTTGTCGTGCATAATAAGACAATAAGCTGACGTATCCTTGTCTAAATCCTTATTAAGTTCAAATTCAACTCTCATAACTACAGGACCTGCCTGCAGTGACTCTTTTGATGAGAACAATTTATATAAACAATAGGTGCTTTACTTTTAAATTCAGAAGGATCAAAAAGTGGTTCTTCAGTTTTTTCATAATAAGAGCTTCGAAATTGCGAATACATCTCATATAATGCAGCAAATTTATTTTTACTTATATCTAGAATCAAATCATTGTAGGGATATCTTTCAGAGTTTAAAAATACTTTAATATTTCGTAAGTTAATATCATCAAATTCACTAACATTTTTTGACTTATCGTTCCATCTGCCCTGCTGAAATGCAACAACCACATGTCGAGGTGTTTCAACCCTTGTAGAAGTTTTAACAGGCCAATTGTGTCTGGAGGTCCTTAGTAGTTCGGGATATTCAATTAATTCCCAACTTCTAAAACCTATTATTAAATCGACATTTTTATCAACAAGTTTGGTTAATTGAAGTTCTAAATATGTTTTCAATCATATAGGGTGACCCAAAAAAGAGTTGACAGTAAAAAATTTTGTAAATAAGGTTATTCAGGTATTAAAAAAGGCAATTTTATGGAAATAACTTTTTATTTAAAACTTGTTTACACTTCAGACATTGTGTTATAGCATGGATTCTTATACATTCGAAACAGTACTTTTTATGACTACATGGAAACACCTTTTTTATTCGACATAGCTACACATTAACCTTTTTTAAAGTAAGTGACTCGGGTACAGAATTTATAAATATGTCTACTTGCGTATCCATATTTTATAGATTTAGTTAAAAATATTTTTATTTAATAAATGATTCTCTATACTTAAAGTAACTGAGTTGTTGCAAGCAATACACACACTAACCTCTGCTACTTGACAAAGCGAAGTTTCACATAAAGTACAAGACAATTCATTAGTACAACAATTATAACTTCTTTGAAAATGTGTATTTACGTGTTTGTAACTTCCCTGACTGGCTCGAATTGTTTGCATGCAAAAAATAACACTTGTAACACAAGGGGTAAATTCCTTTTGCAAAGATTCCACAGCAATATAGGACTGGGTTACACACACTGTACGATTTAAATAGTTTGGTTTTATAGCTATGGAAGCTTTAATACTTTTTATTTTGTTTGAAGCACTTTGACCACAAGTGAAGTCTTCTGAATCATCGATTCCACTTTCGTCTGAATCACTAGATTCTTCTTCTTCGTATATGTTTTTGTCAGCATGAATAAGCGTATTTTGTCTTGAGTCAAAAATGTCACTTTTCACTTGAAACAGTATTTCTTCGTTACCGTAAATCGACTTGATACATGACAGTTTCATTATTTTGTACAGAAAATAATAATACTACCTCCACATGTGTTAGCAGATGATTATAGCCGCTTCTGGAAAGAAATCTTATAAGACCTTTATTTATCCCCCACCCCTCCCCCTCTCTATTCCTATTTGTTATTTATATAGGAAACTCAGTTTCATCCTACATTACAGTTTAAAATTTTGCAAAATGAACTCATTAAGCTCTCAACAACCTGAATTGTTTACCAAAAAAAGAAATGGTAATCTTATTAATGAGACTGTATACTATTTAAACAAATCAAAATCAAAATGGGCAAGTGTTGGATATTCCCTAGAGAGAAAATACTCCCCAACATTAAAAATTGGAGGATTTAAGTATAATCAAAATGTACTATTTACAGAAGACCAATGGATTTCTTTCCTAAATAATCAAGGCATTATGTTGAGTTTTTGTATTCGAAAAACCTTGAATGGCAGCCTATGAAAGGAAATGGTTACGAAATTCATTTTGTGTTTATTGGTGACTGTAGAGTTATAAAAATTCTCAAGAAGATGGAAATGAAATTTTCTTAACTGGTGACACCATAAACGAATTTATTAATTTGATAAATTTAATAAAGTATCGATATGATTTGCTAAAGTCGCAGGAATTCGCAAGATATTATAATGTCCTTATTAGTAGCAGTGCTCTTAGGAATGGAGACTTAATCAAAAATGTCTACGATATTCTATCACCAATGGAGAATTCCAACAGTTTAAATATATGTACTGTGTTAGAGTTAATCAATTTCTATCCTGAATGTTTAATTGAGGATATAGAAACATATGCCTGTAATGAATTTGTAAAAAGTTGTCTGTAAAAATAAATACATATTTAAAAACATTTTATTTTTTAATTCCCCTACTTCTTTAAATTTAATGTGTTTAAAATTTCTGTACTATTGTTAGTCATTCGAGTAATGAACATGATTGAGAAACCAGCAGATAATTTAATTTCGGCTGTCGAGGATTTGGCATATTACTTTAGTAATTTAATATTTATTTATGAGGAATCAACACGAGAAGATGTTGAATCTTTTTACATTTATTCCTCAAGTGATATGATGTATGATAAATATATGTCTGCTTTAAGAGCCTGTAATATATATCTATACACGTCAGAATTAAAAATTTTTGTTACATAATGAAAGAACTGAATTTTGAAGAATATTTGAATGAAGTCATCAAATTTGTACCTTCAGAAATTAGGATGGATGTATTTGAAGATCTTACTGTAGTATAATATTTAAAACTAACTGTAATATATTTTTTAAAATAAAACAAATTAATTTTTTTATATATGTTTTTATTCAATCATTAAAAAATTAGTATACAATTTATAGACATTATTAAGAGCACAAATGCATGGAGATAAAGTGTGATAAAAACATTGGGGGTCTTCTTTTTCAAAGCTGGATGCTCATCAAGTTCAACTACTAGTTTGAGTGAATACTTTCTTATATAGTCTGCCTTTTCTCTTCCTTTGACATAAACGTTGTCTGGTTTTTCTGTCAGGTTTTTGATGATGTATTGGAGTATACCCTTCATTCCATTGAATACAGTGGTAATTTTTCATTAACCACATTGCTTGCTTATATAAATAAGGGGATAAATGATGTAGATCATAGGGTGGTTTGAAAACATAATGACATATTTTGTTGCCATCATAAGCAGCTAACTCCTTGGGAACGAATTTATTATGTTCCAAATTAAAACCTTGAACATCAATAACTAATAAATTCATAATTTTAAAAGGGAGAAGTTTTTAAACACATACTTTTTATCAGAATAGTCTTTTATTTGTTGTTTTAATTCCTTCAAGTTTTTAAGAAAAGAAGATAGACGTACTTCTAGTTCTGTATTCATAGTCGCCATAAAGGCATACACAGGTTGTTAATTTATATGAAAAACCAAACATGCGCAATAAAGTTGTCTCACATTCTTAGTTAGACGATTATAGGTAAACAGCTTGTCGTGCATAATAAGACAATAAGCTGACGTATCCTTGTCTAAATCCTTATTAAGTTCAAATTCAACTCTTATAACTACAGGACCTGCCTGCAGTGACTCTTTTGATGAGAACAATTTATATAAACAATAGGTGCTTTACTTTTAAATTCAGACGGATCAAAAAGTGGTTCTTCAGTTTTTTCATAATAAGAGCTTCGAAATTGCGAATACATCTCATATAATGCAGCAAATTTATTTTTACTTATATCTAGAATCAAATCATTGTAGGGATATCTTTTAGAGTTTAAAAATACTTTAATATTTCGTAAGTTAATATCATCAAATTCACTAACATTTTTTGACTTATCGTTCCATCTGCCCTGCTGAAATGCAACAACCACATGTCGAGGTGTTTCAACCCTTGTAGAAGTTTTAACAGGCCAATTGTGTCTGGAGGTCCTTAGTAGTTCGGGATATTCAATTAATTCCCAACTTCTAAAACCTATTATTAAATCGACATTTTTATCAACAAGTTTGGTTAATTGAAGTTCTTGTGGAATTCCAACACTTATGTGTGGTATATTCCAAGTAAGTTTATTTAATGTAATTTTTGGAATCTCGGTTGGGTCAGTGGTTATTATAGCATTATAGTCTGAATTATCTCTAACCAGGATCAATTCTTGTCTTGAATTTAATATAATTTTTTTAAAATCTTCAAAAAACCCATTAGCGTGCTCAGTTTGATGTAAACATTAAAAAATCCAGTTTTTTCATCTACGATGGTATTTTGAACTTTGGGAGACCATCCCCCATTTTTTAGTTTAGTAGATTCGTTTTCATTGAATGATAGATATCCTTTTAGAGTTGAAGTTAAACCTACATTTCTAACTGAATCTATAATAACACCATTTAACTGATACCTTATTTCCTTGAAAAGAAATGCTAGTCCATTATTAACAAGGATACATGTTTTAGAGGGTGTTCCGTCAGCCTTCGTTAATTTTCCTTCAATGTAAAGAAAGCTTTCGCAAGGAAGAGTATATTTTTCAATTTTTCAATCTCATGAACAGGGATTATTATTTCATCATTATTATCTAATTTTGTTGGTTAATAGGGTTCATAGCTATGTATTTCTGGATGTGTAATTGAATTATCAATAAAAAGTCTTTCTGTCACATTAAGATAATTCATAGTAAAATTTTAAATCCAAGAGACTTAAGAAATTTTCGATTAGCACTTCTTAACTGTTTGATGTTACCACCCCTACTAAACTTTGATGATCTATGCTTAACTTTATTATATGTTATTTGTTTTGGTAAATTTAAATGTTTATTAAATAGTATAACCATTTGAATTTAATTTTTTTACATGCAATCTAATCGTTACTGTTTCTTTTCTGAAATTAACTAAATCTCCTACTTGGTCTAATATTCTAACAGTTATTTTATCAATAACCTTGACAGTTACAGGAAAGTAAATAATGTTTTGTGGACTTTCAATAATTTTAAATCCTGGTGGAACGTTGGGAAAGAATTGATGAATAATATGAACAGGTCTACCGTTCAGGTACGAACCTTCTGCAATACTACATTCTATATTAAGAGAATTTACATTTATAATTTCTGCCGGAAAGTCTGACTGTATTTGTTTTTCATTTCCAAGAATAGCTTGATCTTTAAATCCTAATATTTTACCAATACTACCTTCTTTAAATATTATATTAGTAGAAGTCACTATTTCAGACTGCAATGTATTATTATTAGCTACTAATTCCAAATCAATATCTAATTTTTTAAACTTATTTTTTAAGTATGTATTTATATCACTTATTTCATGACTGCCAGGTGGTATCTCAATAAAGTCAGTCCCTACTCCATAATAAATCTTATTATTTTTTTCATCGATGTTAGGAATTGCATTAAAAGTTTCAAAATTTGTCAAACCTATTACATATTCTGAATTTGGATCCAAATAAATTGGAGGATTAAAATTTGAATGAAGTATAGGTTTATTAGATGAGAGAGCAATCGTAAACGACATAATAATAACAATAACTCAATTGAAATGATAATATCAAAACGTTTAACTGTCTTTATAAAGAAATAATAGAGATAGTTGCCCACAATTTGAAGAATTGTATGTTTGATACGAATCATGGTTATAAATTACATTATTTTTGCTACCATCGCTAAAAAAATATGTTATTAGTTCTTTGGGTGGTCTTAAATTTCCGAAACTATCAAAATAAATTATATTTTTATTATTTTTTATATAGGCTGTCCAATGAGTACCTTTACCAGTGCTATTATCTAAATTTATAATTCCAGTTTCAAACTATTGATAATTTTTGGTAATTTATTTCGCATAAAGATTCCACGAAAGTCAGGAATATTTAGTTTCTTAACATATTGTTTTAAGTCAATATTTTAAAGAGGTCTGCGTGGTAGCGAATTTATTAGTTTTTTGAAGGTTTTAAGTATAATCCACAACCTGTTTTATAAGGACGTAAATAGAGTTCTTTGCTTATAGATTGTATTCTATAACCTTATTATGTCTTTTTGCCCGTCAAGCTTAAGTGCTGCATTTTTAGCATCATTTACAGACTTTGCAATTCCTGCTGCACCCTCCAAGCGCTCCTAAAGCTGATAATCCAGCAAACAGTGGAATTAAGGGTAATAATCCTCCAGTTTTTGGAATGGGAATAATCCTATTTTTGGTTTTTTTAATTTTAATTTTTTAATAAAAGATAAAGCATCACTAGCAGCACTTTTTAAATTTTTATATTTCCTTCCAAGTATTCCTCTTTTCGCTTTTTGAACAGCCGATTGAAAAGATATTTTTTTGGTAATTTATTTTTTCTTTTTCTTAATTTTATTTTTCCCCCGGATTTACGCACTCCCATACCTAGTTTAGATTTTGTTTTCATTATTCCAGTTATTCCCAAAGCAGCTAAACGTTCCCCTAATGTTGAGTCACTAGCCTTAAACCTATCAAACGCTTTCTTTGCTAAAATTTGATCAGCAATATTGCGATGTTTTACATCAAGAAATTTATCATAAGCTATATCATGTTCTTTACAAGCTTCGTCTAAAGGATTCTTTCCAACATCCTCCCTGGCAAGTCTTTTTTAATTTTGTTCCTGGCCCACAAAAATTATATGACGGAATATGCAATTCAAAAGGTAATTTATTAATAAGTGTATTTAATGAACCACCTCTCAACATGAAGGTTTGCCTATTAATACACTTACATTAATTTGTTGCAGTATATATTACAAGATATTTACCTCTTTTTGACATACCTAAATATAAAGGGTTGGAAGCAAGTACAGTTTTAATTAAATGTGGATTGAAAAACAAGATTTTCCTTTACCTATTTATAATCATGATATAGATATAAATAATTTTAGAAAACATGGCGAACTTTTTGGTGGATCTTCGAAAAGAGCATTAATAGTTGGACCATCAGGATGTGGAAAAACTAATGTTATAGTAGCTCTTCTGGTAAACGATAAAGGTATTCGTTTTGAAAATTTATATATATATATTCAAAATCATTATATCAAACAAAATATGAATTTTTAAGGAAAATAATGAAACCCCTTAAAGAAATTGAATATTTTGAGTCATCATATGAAGAAGATATAGTACCTCCTGCAGAGGTTAAGGATAATTCAGTTATAATATTTGACGATATTGTTTGTTGTAACCAAACTATAATGCGCGATTACTTTTGTTTTGGAAGACATAAAAATACCGATTGTTTTTACTTAAGTCAAACTTATTCATCTATTCCGAAACAACTCATTAGAGATAATGCAAACTTACTAATTTTGTTTAGACAAGATGGAACAAATTTAAAGCACATATTTGAAGATCATATTAGTACCGATATGGCTTTTGACAAATTTAAAGAGTTATGTAGTATGTGTTGGCAATCCAAATACGATTTTGTTGTAATCGATAAAGATTCCAATTTGAATTCCGGACGATACCGAAAGGGTTTTGATCATTTCATTCATCTCTGAAATGTATATAACCAACATAAATATAATTTTAACTCATTATTGATCTTGATTTTTCCTTATTAACATGAACAGAAAGGAAGCGCTGGAGTTACTAAAAGCTCGGAAGGCTGTTAAAAAAATATCAAGCACTAAAATTTGATATTGGCGAAACCCAAAGCAGACAAGCAAAAGAGTTAAAACCAATAACAGAACCCTTGCAAGAATTAATTAAAACTGTTAAATTGGAATCGTTGCTTAAAAAAGAACCTCCTTCCCCAAAATTATTTTCTACTCCTTTGGCTGGTGAAACTAGTTTTTTCCGAAGAAAACAGATAAAAAACGGAGACAAACAAATATATACCAAAAATATCTTCCATCTGAAATGCCTTCATTTTTAACACGCGAAGATACGTTTCAAAATATGGATGATGATGATGAGGTATTTCAAAATGATCAAGACATAACACCACGCAGATTAAAGGCTTTGGCACACAGAAAGCGGTCTGTCGCGGCGAGCAGATTTCGCGCGATCTTCGCGGCGGTAAAGCGATCTATAATGCCACACAGGTTGCGAAATTACTTTATTTTCGGTCGCGTATGTGTTCGCAATGTCCAGTTCTGACGAAGAACAAATTCTCCTTCTCTTTGCTCTACAGAAAAAGAAAAAGAAGAGACGTTGCTGGGTGCATCCCATTAATAAAAAACGAGAACAATTTAGTGAGTACCATCGTCTCTGTATTGAACTACAGTTACATGAAGATAGATTTTTTCAATATTTCCGCATGTCGAGATTGTGTTTTGAAGAATTACATGACCTTTTAAAGACAAATATTGCTAAGTGCACCACGAACTGGAGGAAACCAATTAATACAAGAGAAAGATTAGCCATTTGTTTAAGGTAAGTACTAAAAAACATACACTTTATGTGTGATATATAAACTACAGTTTAATTAACATGTTATGAATATGACAAATATAGTATAGTAACTTAATCAAAACGGAACAGACACATAAAACTTAAAATATAAACTGAAATTTCCAAAAATAACATTATGGTAAGTTTATTTATTCCTCGATTCATCCACTATGATAAATTAATATAATTACTATTATCTTCGGGATCTTCTTGAATCATGTCGCTTGCCCCTTCATAAACATCCTTTGCTGAATGTCCTGAAAATTGAGTGGGTCGGCATGGAGATCTTCCGCTACAAAATTTTGTCAAGACAAAGTGCGACTCCTTCGAGGTCTGTGGTTGAGGGTTTGAGTTCAAATTTTTTAAATATGATGGCGATGTCTCCGAATCGGAATGCTGTGTATAATCTGAAGGATTGACTGAAGAAGCACGGGAATAAGGCTGTGGATACTGCGTATAGCGTGAGGAATGGGCTGAAGGAGGTTGTGAATATGGTTCCGTTTCGTCCGAATACTGGGAATAATATGAGGAATGGGCTGAAGAAGGTCGTGAATGGGGTGTGGGTGCCTTTGGGGCTGATGTTGGGTGTGCTTCTAGCTCCTTAATTTCATTTTCTGCAAATAATGTGGCAAGTTTTATTTTCATTGTTGCCTGAGTCAATGGACTGAATTTTTTGAAGGTCGCAGCATAACTTAAAAACAAATGATCAATCCCATCTAGGTCCTGTTTGCTTCTTTTATTTGACAAAAATCAATTACTTTGTCGACATCATCTGGACAGTTTTCAGTTGATGAGTGACTATAGGGCTTCTTTTTTTTCTTTTGGTCGAGCTGGTGCCCGTAAAGTCGCTGAAGAGTGTTCTCTAGATGCATCTGTTTGTTGGGTATCGTGAGACAAATTTTCTGTTTCAGATAAACTGGTTTCTTCAGTTTCTGTTAAACCTTTTGACGGTATATTACTACAGTGCGAACGTGGTTTAAGAGTATAATCCAAAAACTCATGTGGGTACTCCAAGGTCACTTATGGTACTTCTTGGGCTGACCTGTTTCACCTTTTGTGAACTTCTTGTATCTCAAATAAGAATCACGTAAAATTTTCCACTTTTGTTTTGCTGTTTCAGCTGAAACAAAAATAAATTAATTAGATAACCTAATTGAAGACTTCTGAATGGTTCAAAAATCACTTTACAAGTTTTTTTATAGAAAATGATGCAATGATGCGGTGTGATTTTTTTATAAAAAAATCATACATCCAAAGCGTCGTGAAGCTAATAACTGTGTATTTTCCTTTTTCTTTTCAGATATTTGGCAACAGGCGACAGCCATCAGACTATCGCTTTTTCTTATCGAGTTGGACGATCAACTGTTTTCAAAATTGTGAGAAATGTCTGCCAAGAAATCTGGCGAACCCTACAGCCAATTTATTTACCATCACCGACCAGAGAGATGTGGTTACAATCTGTTGAAGGTTTTTTGAAACTTTGGGGCTTTCCAAACTGCCTTGGAAGCATAGACGGAAAGCATATTAAGTTGAAATGTCCTCGTCGTAGTGGCTCAGCCTAGTTTTGTTACAAAAATTATTTCTCCATAGTTCTCCTTGCAATAGTTGACCCATATTACAAGTTTATGGTAGTGGATATTGGCAATTATGGGCGTCACAGTGATAGTGCTATTTTTGAAAACTCAGCTTTCTACCAACAGTATATTGCAAATAAAACTATTTTACCCCCAAACCCACTTCCAAGAAGAGAGGATCCAGTACCCCATGTATTTGTAGGGGACGAAGGATTTGCACTGCAAACTTATTTGATGAGACCGTACCCAAAAACTGGAGTTATTAATGACGCAAGAAAGAAAAAATTTAATTCACAGCTCAGCCGAGCGCGTCGTGTAGTCGAAAATGCTTTCGGCATATTGGCCATGAAGTGGCGAGTTTTCTTAAGAGCCATAGAAACGGACGCTGATACTGCTGACTGGATTGTAAAAGGAGCATGCTGCTTGCACAATTACATTATTACAAAAAACAGGACCAGAGAATATACAGCCATGGAAACGGAGGAACAAGATGAACCAATACAAGCATTATTAAACACAAGACCGACAAACAGAAGATCAAATACTGCCGCGTTTGAAATTCGAGAAAAATTTGCAGATTACTTTAGTACATTATGAATCATAACCTAACTTTAAATTTATAATAAAAATACAGATATGTACTTACCCGCAATGCCTAGCGTTTTTGATATTTCGTTCCATGCTTCAGTTTTTTTTAACATATTCTTATAATATTCATGAGTAGTGTCATACAGAAACACATAACTTCTTACAGTTTCTATAAACACTTCAGTATTTTCCGCCATGATGTATATTTTACGCGGGAAATCTGTAAATTTGTACATGTGTATCGCTTGTCGTCGCGGTCTAAACTGGACCGCCGCGATTGACCGCCTTCAGTGTGACTGTTATAATATATTTGTCTGTAATATAGAATTATCGCTTTCCCGTCGCGTTCCAAAATCGCTGCCCGCCGCGACAGACCGCGTTCTGTGTGCCAAAGCCTTAAGTTCTACAAGAATCTCTTCAGACGAGTCAGAGCCAACAATAAATGAAATGAGACAGAGCATCAGTAATTTAACGCAAACCCCTGAATATGATGCTTATCTTGAAGGATTTCATTCCCTTGTTAGGTCCTATGTAGACGCGGCTTTTAAGGGAGAAAGAGATTTAGATCATAAGCATGGTTTTACTCATGACATCCAAACCGAAAAATGGAATATTGGAAAAACTAATGTGGACTTTGACAACGAAAATTTAAAGTTACTGGGTTTGACTTATAAGCGAACGCCTGGATTGTATGAACTCCTTTTTTAAAGATCCTAAAGGTTACACAAAAAAGATCTTGATGAATATATGGATATTTTAAAACGAACAAACGCATATAGAAGAAATTATGATCCAAATGAGCAGGTTTAGGGTACATCAGATTTAAAATATTTAACAATAATTAAACCGTGTTTGATAGAAAAGAAAATTATTAGAACCGTAAGCAAACCTAGTTTATCTAGTGTTAGCAGTTTCGAAAAGCCCCAAAGACCATTGCAGAGAACGCGATCGGCTAGACTAATTGAAAAAAGGGAGGAGCAATGCTAAATTTATCTCTAAATAAGATAGATTACGTTTATTTTGATGATATTAACGAGATAGTTGAAAGATTAAAATTACTATTAGCATCTCAAATGGCAGGTCATACAGGACATAACAATGAAATTGTCTATATTATCGAAGAACTGAAAGAAGCCAAAGTTATTATATAAATGCTTGTAAATAATGTTTTGTGTCACTCCCAAAATGTCTCTTGATAAATTTGGTGTTCATATTTCAAAACATAATACAACAGATTTGGAAAATAAGATTTTTTTCAAATTCAAAATAAATTACTAGGAAATCTTAAAGCAGATGAAAAATATATTGAAAATGAATTAATTCAAAGTTCGACCAAAAATATTGTCTCTTTAAAGAGGAAGGTTAATGAAAATATTGAAAATTTACAAAATGTAGCTAAAAAAGTGAAAGTATTGGAAAATGATTATTTAATTAAATATAATAATACTCTTAATGTAAATACTGACTCAATAAACAGTTTATCAGTAAAATTGATGAATTTTGAAACTGCTATTAAAACACTAACAGATGATATTTTGGAAATAAAAGATCTGGAAGCCAAATTGAAGAAGGAAAATGTCTTAAGATTTGAAACATATTCTAAACAATTAAATGATAGGGTTGAATTAGAAATGAAAAATGCTCAAATTGTTCATAATAATCTTGATAAAAGTTTACAAGAAAATGAGAGGAATATGAATCTACATTTTATTATGCATAAAAATGATGCTGATGTTGTAAAATAGTTGGAAAAACAAATTAATAGTCAAATTAATACAATTAAAAATGTTAAAGATCAAGTTGGTGGAATTGAAGTTGAAACTAACACAATCAAAAAATTAAAAGATCAGTTTAATGAAATTAAAAATGAAACTAATACAATTAAAAAACTAAAAGACAAAGTTGATGAAATTAAAAATGAAACAAACACTATTCAGAAACTAAAGGATGAAGTAAATGAAATTAAATATGAAACTAACACGATTAAGAAATTAAAAGATCAACTAAATGAAATTGAAACCAACAAACTTAAGAATTTAAAAGAACAAATTGAAGAACTTAAGAAAAAAGTGGCAGTGCTATATTAAATTTAACGGAAAAAGAGTTAGAATATATATTTCAAGTGGTACAAGATTTTATTGCGGCAGCAAAAAATATTTATCAACCGATTATGATACCAAAATAAAAAATTTAGGGACAACTTTATCTGAGAAGACAGGTACTTTAAATACAGATATGCATAACATAAATAAAACACTTGTCAATGAAATAAAATCAATAAGAGATTTACTTAAAGATTTCAAAAAGAAATTAATACTACAAATGATAATTTGATTAATAACAACACAGATATAAAAAAATTTAAGTCAAATATATCTCTACAAATAACTTCTTCTGATTTATATATAAAGAATGTAAACGATACACTACTAAGTAAAATAAAATCATTGACAGAGCTACTTGAAACTCCAGACAAGAATTTAACACCGTAAGAGAGAAATTAAATGTCTCAGTTAAAAAAGTAAAAGACGAAATTGTAGCTTTGGATAATAAAATAAATTTAAAAATTGATGAGATTAAACATAGTTCTGTTATTTAAGTTGGATATATGGTTATTTAATATTAGTAGTAATAAACAATTATGAGTGAAAGTATAAAGACAATTGTAGTTAATGAATTACACAAACCAGCCAGAAAAAATTATAAACGTAGGAGGGTTATAGTAAAAGGATTGAATGATTTATGGCAAGCCGACTTAGTGGAAATGTTGCCTTATCGGAGATTTAATAAAGGTTATAAATACATATTAGTTGTAATAAATGTTTTTTCAAAATATGTTTGGGTAAAACCAGTAAAATCAAAATCAACCAAAGATGTTACTATAGCTATGAAAAAATATCTTAGAAGAAGTGAAAAGGCGAAGTTTTTAAAAAACTTTTTGAATGAGGAGACTATCTCAATTATTCCAGTTGGTCGTGAACCGAAACTAAGCAAATTCAAGACAATTCCTGAATGTTATTTTCATAAAAATTTCAATCCATGGCATTGTGCATTGTCGTGAACGTGAAAATTATTATATAATTATAAATATTGTTATTAATAAAACAAATTGTATTTTTAAACGTTGTTTATTTTCATAAATTATTTATAGTACAAATATACATTAAAAAGGGTAAAGGTTAAGATACACATACAAAATATTACAAAAATAGTAAGAAATATTACAATTCCAGTATTACATTCCTCTGGTTTATTAAACAATTCATTCCATTTTTCTGTCTGTATAAATGTTCCATTAAAATGATACAATCTTAACTTAAATTTAACAATTAAAGAGTTTTTAATAGTGTTTTCGTCAATTTTGTAAGAATATAATCCTTTGCTAATATTCATCCTTCTCCAAGCAGAGGGCCAAGTGTCATTATTAGCATTATTTTGTGATAAGCAGATAAATGCTTCTCGAACACTAGGATCAACTTGAATAAATACATTATTGTTAAAAAATGCAAATAAAAACAAGACTCCTGCTGGTAGAACAAACATCTTAAAAATGATACTACTTTGGTTACAGTCAAGCTTTATATTGATTATGAATTAAATTTTTAAGAATATTAACTACGTCATTCACATCCTCATCTTCATGAATTTCCATATTTTCTATAATATTTATATGTTTGTGCCCCCAAGCCAAGGTTCTAAAAGATTCTGGAATTATAAAGCGCTTATCGTCTTTAGGAGATAATGCAACCTTATTTTTTAATTTTGTGTAAATATCATGTAAGACTGACTGAAACGTATTAAGTTTTCTAAATTAGTTTCAGAATTTTCAACTACGTCTATATAATCTTGTTTGGTAATTGAATTATTAATAACATATTTTTTTACACCTTTTGCTTTTTTTTCTGATTTATCTTCCAAGTTAACACAGTATGCTTTTGCCCCGGTACCATAAAAACTTGAAATGACTTCACCAGCAAATTCATCTTTCATGCGACCTAGTACAGATATGTTTTGGGTTATGTTATGTATAGTGTCATCACTGTAATTCGAAGTATCAAATTTATCTAAATTGTCTTGAATATCTTGGTAAAAATTGTCTGTTTTTACTTCCAAAACCAAACTATCTGTGTCAGTATACAATAAGATTGCATTTTCCCCATATTTACTCTTAATATGATTATAATAAAAATCATAAATTACAGTTTTTGATAATTCCAAGACAGAGAATCCAACATAAACGGGTTTATTGTAAGTGATCTTTACTCTTTCTAGTTGTATTGCAACTAAATTTTCTTTAAAAACTAAACAATTTTTAAAATTTGGTTTAGCATTTAAAGTTTCAGCACCTTGCTTTTGTCTAATATTTTTCCAACGTGTCACTAATCTTAAGATGACGCTCTAATTGGATTATATTTATTTACATTAACTTCTAAATACAAGATTTTTTCCAAAGCCCAACCTGATCCATTTTCCGCAAATATTGACGCTTTTTCTTTTACTTTATTCAAAAATTCCTTATATATTATATATATATATATATATATTCAGATTAATTATCTTGGGGTATCGGTCCTAAAATAAATAATTAATCTGATTTTGTTGTTTAACTAGTCGGTCAAGACTAGTGATGTAAGGCTGGGTGTCTTTAAACGATATTACGATTAAATTGTCAAAATTTATGTTCCCAGGTTGATCAAACAGAAATCTGCTTTTGGTAATATTCAGTTTCATAGGAAATTGCTGATATATTGCCCAAGTGCTAATATTACAGTTTGGTAATAATACGGGAATGTACGATGAGTTGGGGAATTACCGTGTTCTTGGATGTCGTCACCGACAGTTCCCCAGGTTCTAATAAAAATCGTATCGTCATTTGTGCTTGGGTTCAGTCATCGGTAAAATCCATTCGTGAAGCAATGTATTTACTCATAATTGTACCTTTTGCATTAGGGTTGCTTTTTGTTTGTCATTTAATTACTATAAATTGAAAAAATGCCTAAATACAGGAAATTGTGGGAATAACAAGAGAAGTAGTGATGAAAAACGTTTTTTCTTCTGCAATTTTGCAATCACAAGTGAAAAAATGCAACATGAATGAGATCATCTTACCAGAGTATGTTAAAAGTCAAAAAGTGTCAGAGTAAAAGTTTTTGCAAAAGTTAATTGATGGTAGCAATGTGTGCTGTTGTATCTTGACTTAAAATAGTAACGCTAGCAAAAACCTTTTTAGATAATACTGGTGCTGGACATATGTGAACAAATCGTTGTCTGGAAATTATAGTGACAGTGGCAGTGGCAGCCCTAGCTAGTTCTAAGGCAGCTTCTTAGTTCCTGGGACTGAATCGACTCAATGGATACAACTGTAGATAGAATTAGACCTCAAGATAAGATAAGATGTTATTTTATATATGAATCAATAAGCCTATTTATGCATTTATATAGAATAACACAAACATACTGAAAAAAAAGTGTTTTCAGAACCATTTCGACAAAAATTAGCACGTGCGATATATTATTTATGGTTTATTAATCAAGCATTATTTGAAAACTCCTTCTAACTTAAAATTTTTAATCATTAAAGCCATCTAATATAAAGTCTAGCAAAGAAATGGGCTGTCAATAGATTGTAATAGGTAGTTGAATCGCTACATGGTGAAGTTATAACTCAAAGAACTACATGTCTGCAAAATATTCTATCAATGTGACTTAGAAAAACAGTTGAAATATTCAAAAAGGTGAGTTTCAGGTGCTTTAAAGCAGTCTTCTGAAAGTTTGATAAATTTGATTTATCTCTAATATTTACGTAATTAAGGGACATGAAAGTTGTTTGGAGTTTGCTCGAAGAACACCAAAGTACCTGGAAATTCAGCTTGCTGTCTTTGCGATGGTTTTTGTGAGATGTATTTGTAAGTCGAGATATTTCTTTGGAAAAAATGAATGATTTAATCAATGTTTTTAAGAGAATTTTTATTGATATTTATTCAACATAAATTATTGATTAAATTAGGGGAACCCATCAAAAATGCCGAAAAGCGCGAATTACCTATTCAGAATATCATGTAAGGTTGTTCCACAAAACTGGTTAAATATTTCTCGTTTTCCGTAGCAAGTCTATTGAATTATCATGGATTTTTGTTTGCTTTTTATGTGAGCAGTCTATGCTTATCCTGAAGACATTTATTATTAAACCATAATAAAGCAGGAATTTGACGTTATTCAGACATTTAGAAATCTTGCATTTTTCCTGTGCTGGAATAAAAGTGTTCTAATTATAACCATCACCCAGTTTATTATTATGCAGCGACTTTTCCGCATTCGGCTTGTTTGTTTGGGAATGGCTTGCAGTATGGCGTCCCCCCAGTATGCTTACAGATAAGATCCTTTTTAAAGACGAAGTGACAAGCCAGTACGAGAAAATTTGAAGAAGAGGTGCTGTAATGAGAATAATCAGTGCTGTACTTAAATGAAGTTGGTTGCTGAGGAAAGTATGGCTAATGCTGTCGGACAATACCACGAGCCATGAAAAAGCCAAAGGAATAGTTGTAGAAAATTAAATTCCCGTAACCCAAGCATGCTCTTGTGACACATAGCCTATTCTTGTTGGGGGATATTATGAGATTGTCTTTCAAAGTTCAGTCATCATGTAAGGAAATTATTAAGGAGTTTTCGACACCCATGGGACGTGGCAACATTTCAAAAAAATTAAGTTTGACAAATATAAGGAAAAATCAGAAGAAATTTAAACTACCAATTAAAGCACGTTAGAGGTTCAATATTATGTTCACAGAAAGTTTAATTGACAAAGGCCGTTAGTTGCAATGGTCAGTCAAAGAAGAGCAGGGAATAAGTCTCTGTTCTAGTTAACAGAGTCTTATTATGAATAATGATGTGTTTGGTTAACTCAAGCAAAGTTGATGAGATCCTTAAGCCCATAGTGAATGGTTCATTTTAAGAAGGAGAATTCAGAAAACATATCGCAAATGTTGTAGCTATGAAAGAAATTGGGTTGCATTCATCTCAAATGTCAAATTATTAATGCATACAATCTAATGAAGAAAGGATCTGTTTACTTATTGGAAAAAGTCTACTGATCTTCAAAGCCTGTATGCACACGCATATTTACTGAACCCTTCTTATCTTGGATCAGATTTGGATAATCAACAGCATATTGCGGCAATGCAGTTTTCCCAGATAAACTATACTCCACTCGTCCACAATTTAGAGAGCACTTAGCAAACAATTACTATTTAACTTACAAATTACTTATTAAAAATAGTTGTGGAATATAAGTTTGTTTGAGATCTCCTAAAACAATGGACGGTGCTTCAGGTGGAAGAGTTTGTTAAACCAAACAGAAAATTGTGAAGAACATCATCCTAGTTACCAGCATCTGCCTTTTATTTAGAAAGATCTTTCAGTACATGTTTATTTCCTGCACTGTAAAAAGAGGAATGAAATCCCCCACAGAGAATAAGAGCTATTATATGTTGCACACAATTCAAAACTTACTTGTAGTGTCAGGGGCCAGCCAGTTCAGTTCAGATAGAGATTGTGCTAAAGAAAGAGTTTCAGGAGATAAGGCAAGAAGACAAGACCCAAAACAGGTAAAGAACGACACAGAGATCAGAATGTTTACAGATCAGAGTTGTGTCTCTTCATTAAATAGTGTTGGAGAAGAAGATTTTCTGATTTAGAAAATATAGAGATAATTTGTTTAATATAGTCGTTGGTGATTTTTTTTTGTTTGTTTGAGATTTTCAGGTTTTGTTTTACCACCATTTCTGTAAATACAATATTTTTTGTTTATCAGTTTTTATGTTTTTTTTAATTTTCAGGCATTTCAGTTATTATGTTTAATTCTTCTTTCTTTTTGTTTTTCTGGCTATGAAATAAAGAAGTTTTAAGACAAAAAAGCTGCGTTATTTTGTGCGCATTAATATATTATTTGCGTTTCTCTTTCCATTCGTCAGCTTAAATAAGCTTTACAAAAATTGTTTAAAAATTGTAAATTCTCAAAGATTCTCAAATATTTTGATGAAATTACCGCAATTTATCGAATGTTACCGACAAAAATAAATTACGGTAATTTATACATCACTACATAAAACCATTGGTGCTAGGTGAATATCTATATCTTTCCTTTGGTAAACATAATAAA
>JACEGR010007733.1:0-45235 GCA_014170235.1 Listronotus bonariensis
AGCCATGTAAGTCACGGTTAATACCTTTTCTGCTTGACACTCGTTTAATGTAGCCAGCACTGCAGCACACCACAGAAGGACAAATGGGGAAATCCGCGAGCGTTTAGTATAGCCCCACTGAGTCGATTAATTAACAATTTTTTCGGCTGTAATGTCATTGCTCTCATCGCCAGCAAATGTTGTTGCACATTCCACTCTCTGCCGTGCTAGCTTATTTAGCCTCTTTGTCTCTGCTGGCTGTCTGGCAGCCGTGACCCCAGTGCTGGTGGCGGTCCATTTTGCCTTTGTAAGATAACAGGTGAGACAAAATGCAGCCTTGGTCAGGCTAAGGGCAGATTGCGTTTCTCAGAATGAAAGAAAAAATCTAGACAGACTTCAATATCCTGAGTAAAACAGAAAACAAAAAAATTTCATAAACACATTACCAGTCCGGCAAGATACAGGTGTTAAATCCTTAAAGAAACTAAAATACACTTCTAATACAGAAATTGTGCAACTGGATAGCAAATTATAAAAATATTGTTACATTTCGTTAATAAAAATTATAAAATCTTTTTTTTTGTAAGAAAAAATCCACACAGCTTGGTCTTAAATTACATTAAGCAATTTTTCCCAACCAAAGAACACAAAAACGCCAGCAAACATAAAAGCTTTATTGGTCATTGTCTATTTTTTTTTGATTAGGTTCTTAACTGTATCTTAAGAACGAGTACCCCAGAAACATGCTTTTTACAAACTTTTTTTTATGAAAATTGCAAATAAAAAATAAAGTTTATGTAAAAGGCAACAAATATTAACAGTTTGAACACGGCAAAGTTTA
Organism: Listronotus bonariensis; assembly: GCA_014170235.1. Classification (NCBI taxonomy): domain Eukaryota; kingdom Metazoa; phylum Arthropoda; class Insecta; order Coleoptera; family Curculionidae; genus Listronotus; species Listronotus bonariensis. The sequence continues at coordinate 821 of JACEGR010007733.1, forward strand.
GAAAATAAAACCGTCAAAAACCACCCAACTCATTTGATGCCTGCCTCAACAAATTCCACCGAAGGTTTCGACGATATGTCTTTCACCTGTTTTCAGGCCTCAAATCCATTACAAACCTGACTTGAAAACAACGCAGAGCGATGCGTGCTGCGATCTATTCTAATATTAGATTAGCGCCAACTGTCCATTTTACGCATCCAAAACACACCTTTGTCGCGAAATGGACATATTGAGTAACCTTAACTGGCATGCTATAGTCATTTTAATGTTTTTCAAAGCTTGATTCTTCGCCAGTATTTTCCCTCTATTTGTTACCTTGAGAGTAACCAACTGATCCCTTGGAATATTGTTACGATCTCTCAATACCTCTGCATTCTTGATTCTTAATAAAGAAACTTATCCTTCACTTCAGCGCAGGCAGTTCTTTCATCGCAATTTATCGCTTTTTTAGTACCATTGCTGAAGAATTGTCCGCATAGTTCTCTCCACCGCGTATGCATCTCAGCGAAACCAATGGACAAATTGAACTCTCCAGCTTAGTTCAGCCTGAGCCGTCCCCAGAGCTCTAGGTCAGCCCGCGACTTTCCTCCCATAGTTTGTCGTCAAATTCTTCTTACCAGCTTAATACCACTTAGTTTTCAGTTCGTATAACTAAAGATAAAAATTGTGTCAAACTATCACCGTCGAAGGTATCGTTTTTCCAAAGATTAAATACCTGTTTTTTGTTAATTTTTAAACATCATAGTTTAAATTATAACTTAAAACAGTAACTTGTATTCATTTTTATGAGTTAGGGCAAAAATATTTTTATACATAAAATAAAAAAGGTTCTAATATTAAAAATAAGAAAATAATAGTTATCAACTGCCAATAGACAGTAAACATGACTAGTTTTCAATATCCATGATGTCTTCACAAATTAAAATAAATTTTTAATAAAAATTTTGCGTATTATATAACAAAATCGTTTATACACAAAAAATGTGAGGGAACCGGGCGTATTTGACCCCAAAGAAAATTGTTCTAGTAAACATTTTAAATAGGAATATTTTTGTTACTATTTGTGTTTACTTAATTTAGTTTATTGCTGCCCACTCCGACAAACATAAAAGGAAACATCTGTATAGTTGAACAATGCCGATGTTCAAAGAACAAACTAATGTTTCTTTTTGAGGTTGCTATACGTTGGTAATAATAAAAATTCACTGTACAAATTCAACAAAGTTGGTCAAACATAAGCCTTTTTATTTTTATACTTATGAGCATTTTTATGTAAAGAAACAAAAATAGCCTTTATTTCAGGTGTATATCTAGATTAATAAAAAATACAAAATTCGCAGGGCAACTTTTGTCTTTAAAATTATTTGATTTCTACTTTATAATATTCGCGTATATTGACACATAACAGTTCATTAAAAGGCATAACACTGTCAACAGAAGGAAGCCGTATTTTTGATATCGAGATATAGTAGAAAACAAATTAAACCATGTACCTATATACGAAAGTCAGAATTTGTATCATTGGTATTTAGGAGATTTCCAGAACACATCTGTGTACTTGAAATTGGGTTTATTTAAGGTCGTACTAGGACTTAGAACATTGCACTATTTTTTACTTTTCTGGCTCTGTTCAATGGCGGTTTGTTTTTAAATTTGACCTTTGCTTTCATAAGATTATTATCAACTCGTTTAAATATGGTTATGATATTTTTAATATATTTATTGTGTTTCAGTTTAATTTTAAATTAAATTCGAACACGCATCGTTTGTTCTTACTGTTTAGCTATTGTCGCTCTTTTACATTATTTTAAATTATCAGTTCACTTAAAATAATTTTCAATAACAGAAAGCCTATTCGTTATCTTTTCAACCAGAATGATTCCCGATTTTTTTATCGAGGGTCACTTCATTTTTAGTTTATCATTATTTTGCTTGAACCGTGCACTTAGAACTTATGGTTTTTCTGTGTATTTGGCCTTCTGGGCCGGACGATATCGTTGCCGAGGAGGTTTGTTAACAGTAAATGCTGCCCCTCAGCTCAGTTTGCACCAACACGTTTCTTCTTCACATCAACGACCTTCTCGTTCACAACTACTCACCATATTGCCGACGACAGACTTGAAAGAGTGATGCAGATATACCCAGAGTATCCACTTAACATTGATGGGGGCGTCACTGTCCATTTTAATGCATTAAAACAGTTGGCCTGGAAACTTCTGCTCTAAAGAGTCATCAAATACTCACATCCTCTACTATGAGGCTGGGTGCCTTGCCAGAGCACACCTGTAGAGCAGCCATGATGAAAAATAACTCTGAATTCTGCATAAACACTCATAGCCACGCCAAAGCTTGGATTCAGCCGTAGTTTTCCGTTTGGTCATACACTTTATAAACCATTATTCAAGTACGTGCATCACTTGATTCTAAAGTCAAGATATTCAGACTTTTCTGCTTCAGAGCAGCATCCTTCCCCACATGTCGGGCCGTAATTTTTTTATAGTTACTCCATGGCTTGCCCTGCGAATTTGTCCGTTGTTCCTCAACAGAAACTACCAGAGGCGTATGCATCCTCATACGAATACGGGATCTCGACTTTATCCCCAGAGTTTCTAGAGCCGCTCGTTATTCTTCCCCACAAATTCAAGTATTGAAGTCCCGTCAACAAACTCCTTTCGCTTATACCACGGGGATGTTATATTTAGCTTTGCCTTCGTGGTTTCAACCAAAGATAAAAATATAACATGTGTTTGATGTAAACAGGTAATTGTCTCCATTCCACCCGTTAAACTGTTTTTAATAAACAGCGCAAATTTACCGTTATTAACTTTAAACGTGAACGTTCGTTATAAAATAATACTGAATATGTTTCACCTTTCACAAAATACTTTTCAAAAGATTTATTCGTCCGAGTAACATCTTCAGATTTCGACGTGCAAAAAATCACCGATGCTGATTATTTAAGAAATTAGTTATATATCTGGGGCTTCTTCTCAATAGCTTAACAAGCTCGAAGATAAAGATTACTTAGTCAGTAGTCAATTATTCTCTCAAACCAAATTAAATAAAATGAATAAAAACACTCATTTAGTTACATATATACATATATACATACATATACATATATATATACATATATATATATATGGAGGTAGTCTGGACCGACCAGTCAACGCAAAGACAAAATTGTATTCGTTGTAATGAGGCCTTTTACTAAACCACTATTTCAGGAAATTTGCCTTTCTCCTTTTCACAATATTGAAAATCTACAATCGTGTTCAATTCAAAAGCAACTCCATTGTTTTAAAAACGGTAATACTTAAAAAAATTACGGGCAAAGTGCCAGAGTTACCAAGAAACAATATCAATTTTATTGTTTCACATATCTTTTCCGATCAATTTCGAAATTAGCTTTTTAAATATTTTTTTATATTTAGTGTTTTTCTAGAACATCTTAATAAATACCGTTAAGCCAGTACAGGTCATCGGTGCAAATATATCAGGACAAGGTGCAGCCTTTCCGTACCGATCGGTGCCGTAGGCTGCAGGGAGCCTGGGAGTTCATAAAACATTTCGAAAACTGCCTTGAATTTTCTTCCCATAGTTCTTACACATTATAGTGATGTTAGCAGATTACTACTAAACCAAATTAATTGTCGTTTGCCTTGCCTTCTAAGAGGACAAAGTGCTGATCATCAATATCTTTCTTTATTTATGCACCACATCCAGAAAATTTCCTGGTCATTTCAAAAACTGCTCCTGCTTTGCTTGTTCAGGCCAGTGTCTATGTTGGCAAACAATGTTGCTGCAAAGGACATAAATGTTAGTACAGTCTTATTAAGCTCGCACGCATGTTCGGTAATTGCCAGCCAAAGCAACAAGGAAGTCTGTCTCTAGTTACAACACAGAGAACACCACCACAAATGGCAGCTGCAACGCCTCTCTTTGTCTTCGGGAATATATACATATACATACATATACATATATATATTATTATTATTGTTATATAAACATAGAGTGGAAGTTGTATCCTTACTTCCTTTTTGGTATCATTTCTCATTTAATGGGTCTACTCTTTCGACGTGATGTACGTTAACACCAAAGGGTTACATACGTGCGCCTCTCACATCGACTTTTTTCCCATTTTCTTGTCGTACATGCATTGCATTACAGAAAATTTTTGTCGTTCCGGTGAATATGTTTGTGCGGCAATTTGCTTAAACGAGTTTTTTTCAGTCGAAAGGCTAGTCGACACAGCCGAAAACGGCCAGCCCCGATAGTCTCAATTTAACACGTTTCTTGCACACGTTTGTATACTAGTCGAAGATTTTTTCACGATAGATATTTTTATCAATAAGGCCGAAATTTGCTGTAATCGATTTTGGTTGAGAAATTGGGTTATTTCCAGTCAAAAACTTACGAATTCAATAGATTATCATATTGTAACTTGGTTTTGACGTCCTTTGGCTATAGCCCGACATCAGCTGGGAAGCCTCAGCAATATTTTTACTACAACTAAAATATACACAAATGTTCATACAAAGTGCAGCCACTTTAGATCAACACATTTCTGCCATTTACCGCTCCTTTGTTTTGCCTTCATACAACCCCCCAAGATGGGGATGGGGCGCCATCTTACTGAAAGTGGTTCACATTAGCTTTGCCGCATCCAGCCCTTACAACCCCAGAGTCAAATATCATCAATAAAGAGGCACTTGCATCCTGGATGGCCATTTCGAACTAATAAAGATAGATGTAGCTTAATGTTGTATTTTCTGTTTTTTAAAAATATTTAATGGCGACAGAGTTTCACTCTTGCTTTTGCAGCTTATTAGGGTAAGGTGTATCGAGATTTCCATTTTTGAAAAATTCTTGCGTTTTTCACGTTATATTTTTTAACGACATTTTTCGTAAGAACTTCCTGTTTTTATTACTGCGTGTCAATACCTCTTCATAGATAATTTTTTTCTCCGACGAGAATAATCAACAGACGTTATAGTACAAAATAAATGATCATTAGTAAAAGATAAAAATGCATTGTTATAAAATATAAAATAATCACTAGACATAGATGTTTGTGAAGCAGGTATTCACAATCTATAATATATTGTAACATTTCTGAAATAAAGAATAACATTAACTTTCGGTATCGACGCATCAGCTTCTGGTGAGACATCCTTGTATAATTTTTTAATATTTTTAAATTCTTAATTCAGTAAGATACATGATAAACAAAATGCTGTATTTAAAATGTCAATTTATTCGTACATATTTCATGGTCAAGGGCGTTAGATTGCACGCCGAAGGTCGAAATATATTTCGACCTGATGGGATGAGGAACTAGTAACGGTGCATGTTAATGCGCTTATGCTTTTACCAAAAGAAAGTTTTTCAATGACTACCATTAATAGCAGCCTGCAATATAAAACAAAAAGCTGCACTACCTATAGGCATGTGGGGTACACGACTGTTGGCTTGATTTGACGTTGTCAAGCCGGCATTTTTATTTATCGCTTGTTAAATGGAAGAAATTCACAAATGCTAAAGAGAAAAGGCCAGCAAGCGACCGAAAATATCTTGGCCAGTTAGCAGCAGCAACAGCATGATCGGGGAGTATGATATTTGGTATTTGGAGACGAACGCAATTCTTCAACAGACCGAAACTGCGTATGTTAATGCATTTAGGAACTGTTAGTTATTGATTTTGCTTTAATACATGCTTGCAACCGAGAGTAAACTCACCTATTGTGAGAGAAATGCTGATATTAAATTTCCAGATTATAGCATTGGGCATAGGCAAGACATCATAAATGCCCGCGCATAATCGTACCAGGTGTGATAGTAGGTACTATTGCTGGCCATAAGCATGGCTTCGTGCTCTAAGGTATTTACAGATCAACAATAGATGGGCAAAACATGTAATATACAATCGCCCAGTCTGGCTTGGGCACATAAAGAGAAGATTTACTAAATCTACCTGTTTATGCAGCCACACACGACATTAAAAAAAAACAACGGAATTGCTTGACCAGCTTATCTTCTAGTATTAAAAATAGAAACCACTGAAACTATTAAAAATAGAACAAACTAATTATTACTTTACCATTAGCCATCTCAAAGCGGTCAACGCAAGCCGAGATGCTGAGACGACTTTAACAGGTTGTTATATCATATTCATACATGTCCGCGTAGTGGGGAAAGGAAAACATCTGGAAGACCAGTGAGGCCCCATCACGAGTCCTGTCTCTTAACACGTATGATAATACGTCTTTGGCAGAGATTGAAGTTGCAGCACCACTGTTTTGTTGTCTAATGCTCATACTGGATGGTTCAGAGTGTTCTCTGCACAGAAATATGTTTAAAGCGTGTTTCCAGTGCCAGATTTCCTTATTATGTTCAAATGTTATTAGTAGTTTTTGTGTTTCTAGAGAAGGCCATTTGTTTCCATTGCACAATTAGCAGGTCGTGGTCACAGGCTCTTGTTCCATCTTTGCTCAGACGTTGGCAACACCCCGGTAGCAGCAAAGCTCTTTGTAACCTTTGCAATGCCATACGTGTTTGCAAATTGGCATGGCTCATGGCCGCAGACTTACTTGTAATATCGGCATTATTCGTGCGTCCTGGGTGCCCATATCAATAATATTTAATGTTTTCTTTTTTAAATGAAGAATGAACATTCAACTAGTTGAATTAACCACATTAACTGTCCAGAGGTCGACTTACTCAACAGACTTTGAATTGTTCAATTTCTTACTCGCCGTTCGTTTCTCATCTATTTCAGCCTCCATGACAGATAGTACAGCTCAATTGGGTAGTTTCAGATTCATCGCTTGGGAACGTATGTGGTGTTGTCGAAATAGCTTTGGGTAATTCCCAGAGTAATGGCACGACAAATCAAACATGATATCGCTCACGCATATTAGTCAACCGAAAGGTTTCAGCAGCAGTTATCAATATGGCCTGACCACCGTGCCACCACTCACACCCCCAGCACCAGTGGCTCAGCACGCTCGCTTATGCTTGTATCGCCAGGGCATTCTCCAGTGTGCCGTCCTAGCAAAATCGTTTCCTCACAGCGAAATAGCTGTCACCCACGATTTCATTATACAGCCGTGCCTGTTGTAACATGAAGAAGCTGCGCTAAGCAGTATTTGGGCGAGCTGTTTTCTTCGATATTTAAGATCATTCTTCACCCCAACGATATCGTTCTTACATTCGTATTACTAAATAAATCTTCCTCGCTGCATCTGGTTTTGTTTTTCTCAATACCTTCAAACACGGTCTTTGGGAGATCGACGATAGATTTTCGCCGCATTCGTTGTTGTACCAATAGTCTGGCAGAAATATTCTTGATTATTCCAGTACATTCAACTAACTTGTAGATATCTTCTTGTTTCTTAATTTACAATATAAAGCAGCGAAAAACTTTAAAATAATAACTAATCAGGTCAGTGAACTTGTTTTCCGGGCAACTGAACATTATTTTGTTTTGTACTACTTTGCCAAAACTTTAGACATGCCAATCAGATTCTCAGTTCGCCCCTTACGTTATGTATCATATTTTAACAACATTTTCGATTGCGGAAGCGACCAGTTAGATTAAAACTTGCCTTCATCATATTAGAAAAGCCTTGCCTTCACGTCCCACACCACACAACGCTTAAAAGTGCTATCTTCAAACCGTTGCGTACCAGCTATAGGAAGATTATCAAGTTTACACTTAAGAAAGGCCAGAGATAGAACTGACCGAAACGTTGCGCGAATAAATTATTCTAAGATAATGGAAAGTCCGTTGATCTTGCCGTTACAGATGACAGCATCGTATTTTATACGTCATCTAAGCAAATTCCAGCAGAGGCAGTAATGTTTAAAAGCAGTTTATGCACAAATGTGTGGAGCATTCCATTAAAAAAAAGAATAAAACTGGTAGAAGCACAAAATCCTTGCAGTGTCTAGCAACATTTTACATCAAGTCAGTACTGGCAATTTCTGCACCTAGTCAAGAAACTCCGCAAACCAGATTTGTACTAAATTTAGCAGTTTTACAGATAGTTTAGAAAGCGAAACGATGCTTGTAAACCAACCTATTTTTTGTATTAATATTTTCTAATATTTTTAATGCTCAGTATTAAACACACACATCAGGTGAACGATGGCCTTGAGGTAGCCCACATGGATAAGGTCGCAGTAATATGGAGCGTCAGCCATTAGGTAATATTTTATGCAAAATGCATGGTGGGTATACCCGTATCTAAACGTGTCAATAGTTGGCTTTCAGAACAAAGTTACTTGGTCAATACATAAATTACTTTAGGAATCTTGACCTTGGTTAATCAGTCATAACTTTATTCTGAGGAAAGCCAAATTATATTTTGGTAATTTTGCCTTAGAACAAAATAAACTTTCTACTACAGGCTGCATTATTTTACTTAACTGGAAGAGGACACAAAGTATATCTACCTGTTGGTTTGGTCTACAAATTAATGCCGTCAGAACATAAACAGTTTTCCTGTTTAATAAAGTTTCCACATTTTTGAGTGCGTTCAAGGTCAGTTTGTCTCGGCAGCCTCAGTGCTGGCGATACCAGACCACATGTGCCACTGCCCTTAAACCCATGCTTGAGCCGCAACACGTGGTGTTACTTTGAGTATAAACTAAATAAGAAAATTGCACCAATTTATTTATTTCAGTGGTCTTAATTTTATTACATCATAGTTATAAATGCCATATTTTATTCTGTGTATCATATTTTTTAAAATTTATATCCCAGATAACAAATTAATATAAAGTAGGTATTTAAATTGTTCACTATAGCCCGGACAGCTTGATCGAAGCTCCATAGTTGCTTCTTTGTTTTCAACGCAAAAGGTGTAACATAAGAGTCTCACCTGAAAAAGCCGTTAATAAGCTTAAAATCGCTGGGCAACGTATATGTAATGGAGAACATTGCCATTTCCTTAGCAGCCAATTTTCCCGCAATGCTCTCTAGGTTGGCCCTCAATTTTAAATTATATTTTTGTTAGTTGAAGGACAACTCATTGTAAAAAGATCAGCGAAAGCTGAAATATCTTTCTTAAGCTGCGTTTAAAATATCGGTATTCGTTTATGGGAAAGTATAATTTACCGCACATGCCAGAGCTTTAGTTTTGTTACACGTAATGTTACAGTTTTTTTGCAACGTTCTTGATTGCAATAGCAAAGTTTAACTCTATGTGTCCAAACTTTTACCCAATATTTAAAAAGTCGTCACATACGCCATCATTACTTGGCAACAACATGTGAATGGCATTCTCACCCCGCATTTAATGCCATAAATATTACTTACCAAGACTTCACCATCGTCGCCGCTTATAGAGCTGGCGAGCGCTTGCCCGACTCTATCTCAGTAGCAGTCCCCTGCAGTGCCTGGCCCAGCTGCGTGCCGCACGGCGCACTTGAAGGTTCAGTTGACAGGCTGAACTGCCGTCACTCCTCTAGACTGTGAACCTACCGCCGCGGGATCGCTTCGCTTTAAGTCCCGTGTTAACAAACTTTCCTCGTGCCAGATCACCACTAGTATTTGGGCGCCAGGCCTTCGTGGATCCAAAGATAAAAAACAATGCTGATATTACCGATCAATTAGGCATGCCTAATACAGGCCCTGTCAGGTCAGCTCTGTAAATACATTTAAACTGTCTTACAGATATTTGTTAACGTAATTTTCTTGCCGAAAGCACCATATTTCGGCAATGAAAATAGTACTCTGCTTAATTCTATTCGTCCCAGTAATACTTAGAATTAGGTTTTTTTATATAAAGAAATAAAAACAGGAAAACATAATCCGCTCATTTCGTTCAAAGAAAGTGATTGGTAAAATTAGGGCAACATTAGCGATCTTCAAAGATATTTGAGTCAGGAACTTTACAACTCCAGTATATAAACATATGTTTAGAGTACTTTTGTTTACATACTAAAATTATATTCTTTCCTTTTTGTCTCTGATGTTTATACTCATCAGCTGCTTTACGCATCAAACATTTGTCGCGAAAAAGTCATCAAATACCATCCTCTACTTATGAGCGTCATACAGATAGGTTCACATATATCTCGACATACTCAATAGGTCTGTTTGCGCTGATTCTTTCGAGTTGTCATATTTTCCTCTACTTCATAAATACTTATATGTCCTCACCCTCATTGTTCCTCAGCACTAAGTACACATTCTGACCCACCGCTGTTGTTATTCGTCCATTACGACTTTCACTTTCACAGAAAGCATTTTCATGCAAAACAAGTCGGGTCAGGTTTATCGCTTTTTTATAATATTTCCATGGCTTTTGCCAAGAACTGTCCAGCAGTTCCCACGGTTCACAGAGGCAAACATACGAACTGTTCAGGTCTGTTCGTGTTCCTTTATCCCCAGAGTTTCGGAATGTGGAACTCAGCCGTCACGGAAGAAAGTTCAGGCTCTTTCTCCTCAGCTATGCGGTAAGATATCTAAATGTCGAACTTTTACTTCAACTCAGCATATAAACATTAAAAGTTGACTCATATATAGTGGCCTGTACATTATTTTCCTTTTTTGTCTTCACGTACGGCATATTTCTATATCCATCTAGTTTCACTTCCACATCAAATGTATTTATGTTCAATAAAATCCTCAGAGTTACCACGTTGCAGAAAAGCTATCTGTGTTAGTAATACGGTGTTTCTAATAATACTCGCATCATCTGGCACTTCGTAAATGTTAGCGCATAGAAATTAGCCTATCAGAAAATAAATACTATCAATGAATAAACACAGAATCCCAAAATGTATGCCCGCTATCTTCTGCGCATGAATCCTCATATAGTACATAAATTTTGTATACTTTTCGTTCACATGACACGCGTCTGTAAGCCGATAATCAGGTTTTTTAAAAAGTACCGAGTTGGGAACTGTTGAAGCGTAATTATTTACATTTGCTAGCGATGTTCGTGCAGACGTATCGCTGCTTTTCAAATGGAACACCATGACGATTTTAGATTCTACATAAAAAATAATTTAAGTTTCAAATAATATAATAAGCGTCTGGGTTTCATTCGCCTCGTAATACTTCGATAGCCGGTGGGCGCACCAGTTCGGCCTATTTCCAACACGTAAACTCCAAACTTTAAAAATACTAATACAAGACAGAGTCTGCTCCATTTGTCATATCGAGACAGATTAAGTGATCTAAAATAATTAATTTTTTAGAAAATAAATAGCACATCCTTTGCTTTAAATGGGAACACCTGTAAGCACACCGTCATGCATTTATCAAACCAAATGCCAAATGGCGGCAGGCCTGCCTGGTTTCATCCATACTTTTTTGTAAATTCTCCGCTTAACATATTTGTCTCCAAATGCCCATTCAGTCGTGGGGTAGGTTTATTATAGCCATGCCCATTTACCAAGCCGTTACAAACAACACTAAATTAAAGATACTTGTAGTTATCACTGCTTTGTGCTCACAAAAAAAATTGGATTAGTTGCTCTGGCCGTTTACCAGCTGAATGTGGTACGCAAAACTTTAAACACACTCCCGGTGTTTACATCTATTATTCTGAGAATTTTATACTCATTCTTCATTAATCACGTGTCAATTTTCTTTAAAGATATGTTACCTTCCCGGATTTTCAGATTAACTCTGTAGACTTAAACCATTTCATCCCAACAGTATTGTAACATCTTGTTGTTGCAGAAGAAGGTTTTCAATCGGCTGAGTTCTTTTTAAACTGACTAAAACACTAGTAACATGAATGGTCGTTGTTATTTTTTCCAAGAAAATATTATGTGGCCGCTTGTCACAGCCAACTCTTAATTTAAATAAACATTTGGACTAAAAATTTGTAAAAACAGATTTTACTAAAAACGCACAAAAGATAGGTATAGGCAACCCATACACCATTCGAAAGAGTATTTTATTTTTCATCATGTGACTTAAAAAAATACAGGGTGTTCCATTTAAAATAAGAGAGATATGGCTATTTCATTTTCTGAAAAATTGAAATTATTTTTTGATCATCCTGTACAATATTTGATCTTGATTTGACCTACATTTCTAAAATGGCAGACTTTTTCTAATCTTGTTACACATTTGTAAAGTTTAAAGAGTTGAAATGTTAAAGTAAAATCAATTTAATTCTTACCTCTGCATTTTTCAAAAATCAAATCTCACAAAAACGAATAAAAATTAGACACTTAGTACTATTAACAAACTTGAGTTATTTTTTAAAGTAGAATCTAAAACCGCCATGAAATATAGGTGTTCCATTTAAAAATATAACTTTGATACGTCACACTTCTTGAGACATCCTGTATAGACTAAAAATAATTTTATACTGTGGTCTTATCCGACCTGTATATGTTAACAGAATATACTTACTTTTTTAAACCCCATGGTTATCCAGCTACAGACTCAGTCGACATATTTCTCATCATGTAGCAGTTGTAAAGTCTTGAGCTAAAGATTCATTGACTTAGTTAACCTCGGCATTAAACAGGATTTAATTAGACTCAAGGGAGTTGACTCAACCTGCCACTTCCTCTTCTTAATTTAATATTGGCGTATATATGTATAATTTTAATTCGCGTTAGAATATATAATGTAGCTTGAAAGGTAATTAGTTATTAGCCCAAGAAAGGCCAAAACGATTTTTACTATATAAAAAATTCAGTTGTTAGGCGGGTCACTTAAAGGCAACGGTTACTCAAAACATTATACTTAACAATTGAACTTTAATATTTTACCTAATAATTAACTTTCACCATAATATGTTGTTAATAAAATAAGTTTATTTTATTTGACATATCTCATAAAATTAATAATGAACACTTATGGGAAATATTGTAGCAATAGTTTCTTAAAGTTTGCCACTTTGTTGATGGAACAAAATATGATTGGTTGTTACTTATTTCAAAACTTTAATAACAGTAACATAAGAAATTTTAGGGGAATTTGCTTCCCGTGGTCTGCTCATTAGTTGCAGTTCAGGTAAACCAGTCATCACTAGCAAAAATTTGTTATTTGGCTGTTACTATTTATTTCACACACTCTTTCCTCATGTCAGTGACAATACCATTTGCAAAGTGGCCTACTCTAGTTGTACTGAACCGAAAAATTCCATCTGCAATACATGTACTGAACACCAACATCTGCTTACTGTGTCTGAGTCCTTGTCTTAGTTGCCTGTCATATTATCTCTTCGAAAAAGATTTTTGTCAACTTCGGTAACAGGAAAGTTTGCGCCAATTCACTTGTAACATGGAATTTCAAAGTCGCAGTTCATGCTGTCTACGACACCGGTCATTGCGCTTGACGCGTTATGACGTCACACTCCCATTTTGCCATACGCGCCGAGATATATTTATTGCATAGAGAACAACGTTATTGGTCAACAGTTTTTACCGCAGTTGCCAAATTCTCACTTAAATTAAAAATTGGAATTACATCTTTCAATAAATATCATTTCCAAAAATAATGCAAGGAATGCGCAGCTCTAGACGCCATCATCGTTTTTGATTTTGCCTTTTCGTGGAGTGCCTCTTCCAGTTCCCTGACCTCGAACCGCCTGCTGAGATATGTCGCAACCTTATAAATATAGTCCGTTCCTTTGCATATTCTGCTGGCGATATTGACATTCACTGATAAGGCAAACTTAATTAAACGAGACTTTTTTACCTATTTTAATACATTAAAGAACTCCGTTTGGCTGGCGAAAGGTACTAAAATATTACTTATAACGACACGTTTGGTCACTTTACCAGTGAGCAATTATGTTCAAACATTTCATGGGAACAAAGCTTAACAAAACTGTTTTATGCGAGGTGAATCTAAACTAGTAAATAAAGTGCCTACGAAAGGCAAATTCATTCAATGTTATATTATTATGAAAAGGAATGAAATGAGATGAACATTAAAATATTGACAACCACATTGAATTGATATTTGCAGAAACCAACGACGACAGACACGGTAATAAATTACGCATCGAACCAATCATGGAAAAATAAATTACTATCTTTCATAGTTTAATTCACAGACTTGTCACTTTCCATTAAGTCAATCCATGAGACCTTATAAGAACCGCCTGGTTTCATCTTTCTTTACTTCATTTTCTGTTTTGTCTTTATTGTTAACTAATAATCTACCTAGGTTACTCTTATTTACAGACACAGTTTTACAGCCTAACTTATCTAGCCTATTGGATACATTATTGCTGATGTTTGGTATATAATTGATAAACTTAAAATTATTGTTTTTAGGTTCTGTAATACTATAAAACTCTTTAGCAATTAACTTTTGTTTCTTCTTTGTTAACAATTTATCAATAAGTGATTCTTTATATCCGTTGTTTCTGGCTATTTGTTTAATAATGCAGAGTTCTTTGTTAAAATTTGATTGACTTAATGGGAAAGTGACAAGTCTGTGAATTAAACTATGAAAAGAAGATAGATTTATTTTCCATGATTGGTTCGATGCGTAATTTATTACCGTGTCTGTCGTCGTTGGTTTTCTGTAAATATCGAATTCAATGTGGTTGTCAATATTTTTAATGTTTAAATCCAAAAAATGTATCTCATTTTCATTTCCTTTTTCCATAATAATATAACATTAGATAAGATTTTTTTGCCTTTCGTGCCTTCAAAAGGCACTTTATATTTTACTAGTTTAGATTCACCTCACATAAAAGAGAAAAACAATTTTTGTTAAAGCTTTGTTCCATAAGTATTTGAACATAATGTATGCACTTTGAGTAAAAAGTGAAATAAACGTGTGGTATAAATTGTATTTTATAAGAGTACACGCTTTTAAAGTAGGTATTGTATTTTCTGGAGTTAATATATCTAATGTATTTTAAAATAAATTAAAAAAGTCTCGTTTAATTAAGTTCCTTAAAAAACATATATCGGGTAGTGTGTCGCCGAGCGGAACATAGAAAATCCCAAGGTTAGTTTATATTTATAAGGTTGCGACATATCCTCAACTTTTAGGCGGTTCGAGGTCAGGGACGCAAGGAAGGGCACTCCACGGAGAAAAGTTGGCAAGACTGGGTAAAATCAAAGCTGATGATCAATCCAGTGGCGTCTAGAACTTGCGCATTTCATTTTGCATTGTTTTGGAAATGATATTTGTTGAAAGATGTAATTCCAATTTTTTTAATTTAAAGTAAAAGAATTTACAACTTAATAATAATTAAAAACTGTTGTGTAAACGGTTGTTCTACTAATGCAATAAACTGTATATCTCCGGCACTGAACAACATGGCCGAAAAATGGGAGATGTGACGTCATAACACGTCAAAGCAATATGGCCGAATGTCGTGACCTTATATAGACCGACTTTGGGAAATTCCATGTAAATTTTAAGTGGGTTAAGTACTGGCTTTCCTGTATTACCGAAAAATTGTAAATAAACTTTTCGAAGAGACTAATATGACAAACCTTCGTGTAAAGTTTCAAATTTTAATAAGCAAATATTGAATTATTCAATTACATGTAATTGCAAGATTACCAAATTTTCGGTTCAGGTACAACTAAATTAGGTACCTGTTAAATGAATATTGTCACTGACATGAGGAAAAGTGTGTAAATAAATAAGTAACAGCCAAATAACAAATTTTTGCTAGTGGCTGATGTCTGGTTTTACCTGAACTGCAACTTGGTAATTTTCGCTTATTAAAATTTTTTTAAACGTTGACACGAGGGTTTGTCAAATTGGTCCCTTTAAAAGTTGTTTTCCTCCAAAATGTACAGGGGAGCAAATAATTTCCCCCTAAAATTTACATGAAATTTCTTATGTTCAGCTCAGCGACGCAATACCCGGTATATTTTTTTAACACTGTTATTTATTTATTAAGTTTTGAAATAAATCTTTATCAGCCAATCATATTTTTTTTTGTTCCATGTAAAATTCTTAAACTTTAGAAAACTAATTGACCTGAAAATATGAGCTCCCCATATAAGTGATTTCATTTTATTAATTTTTGTAAAGTTAGATGTCAAATAAAATGTAGCTTTTTTATTTTATTAATATATATTATGGGTAGTTAAAGTATTAAAATTAAAATAATTTTAAGTTTAGTTGTTTAAAATTTATAAATGTTTTTGGGTAACGTTTACCTTTAAAGTAGTGGCTGACCCGCCCCTAAACAACCTAATTTTTTTATATATAGTAAAATCGTTTTTGGCTTTCTTAAGATATTGTTTAACGCTACTTCTAATTACCTTCCAAAAATACATTACATATATTCTAACGCAAATTAAAACATAAAGAATTACCACATACTTCACTAACAGAATAGGCTTATACATAATATTTGATAATAAACCTAACAATCAAAATAAACCAGTTGAAGTTCAGAACCGGACTTGAATAATTGGATTAAGAAGGAAATTGGCGGGACCGAGGGTAACCATAGGTTGAGGTCTCAGCCTTTTCTCTTTAATTAAATCCTGTTTAATGCCGGGTTAGCCCCAAAGCGCGATCAATATAAACTGGGAATCTTTGTAAAAAGAACCTTTATACATGGTGGCCCACCATATTCGACACGGTCTGTAGCTGGATAACCATGGGGTTTTTAAAAAAGTATATTCTTTTTATATATACAGGTCGGATAAGACCACAGTATAAAATTATTTTAGTCTATACAGGATGTCTCAAAGAAGTGTGACGTATCAAAGTTATATTTTTTAAATGGAACACCCTATATTTCATAACGGTTTTAGATTCTACTTTAAAAAATAACTCAAGTTTGTTAATAGTACTAAGTGTCTAGTTTTATTCGTTTTTGTGAGATTTGATTTTTTGAAAAATGCAGAGGTAAAATTAAATTGATTTTACTTTAACACTTTTAACACTTTAAACTTTAAAATGTGTAACAAGATTAGAAAAAGTCTGCCATTTTAAATGTAGGTCAAATCAAGATCAAATATTGTACAGGGTGATCAAAAAATAATTTCAATTTTTCAGAAAATGAAATAGCCATATCTCTCTTATTTTAAATGGAACACCCTGTATTTTTTAAGTCACATGATGAAAAATAAAATACTCTTTCGAATGGTGTATAGGTTGCCTATACCTATCTTTTGTGCGTTTTTAGTAAAATCTGTTTTTACAAATTTTTAGTCCAAATGTTTATTTAAATTAAAGTTGGCTGTGACAGAGCAGCCATTAATATTTTCTTAAGAAAATAACAACGACCATTTATTGATTACTAGTGTTTTAGTCAGTTTAAAAGAAATTTCAATGATTTTAAGTAAAAACCCTTCTTCTACAACAACAAGATGATATAATACTGGTAGGATGTAAAAAAATGGTTTACTTTAGTCTAGAGTTAATCCTGAAAAATATTCCAGGAGGAACCATCTGATAACCTTAATAGTTGCTTTAAAAAAATTGACACAGTGATTATGGATAATGGAAGAAATGAATTATAAGTCTCAGAATGTCGTCATAACTTACCAGAGGCGTTATTAGGATTGTTTAAAAACACAAGTTTTCTCATTACCACATTCAGCTGAAATAAGTGTTATTGGAGCAACTAATTAATTTTTTTTGTGAATTTTAAAAACAGTGGCAAATAATACAAAATCTTTTAATTTAGTGTATTTTTCCAACAAATTTACATTTTGCAATAACGGCTTAGTAAATAGGCATAGCTATATCACAGCCTACTTACATTTAAATAGACATTTGGAATAAAAATATGTTAAAACGGAATTTACTTAAAAAGTATATAAGATAAGTATAGGCAAACCTATACACCATTTGAAAGAGCATTTGGTTTGTCATCATGTGGTGTAAAAAAATACAGGGTGTTCCATTTAAAATAAGAGAGATATTGCTATTTGACTTTCTAAAAAATTGAAATTATTTTTAGATCACCCTGTATAATCTATGATCTCGATATGACCTAAGTATGATAAGGCAGACTTTTCCTAATCTTGTAACAAATTTTAAAGTTTAAGGAGTTTATATTGTTAAAATAAAATTAATTTAATTGCACCCCCGCATTTTGAAAACAAATCAAATATTACAAAAACGAATAAAATTAGACACTTGGTACTATTAACAAACTTAAATTATTTTTTTATGTAGAATCTAAAATCGTCATAAAATATAGGGTGTTCCATTTAGAAAAATATAACTTTGATACGTCACACTTTTTTGAGACATCCTGTATAGAGTAAAATAATTTTATACTGTGGACTTATCCGACCTGTATATGTTTCAGTATTTACTTTTTTAAAAACCCCATGGTTATCCAGCTACAGACCGTGTCGAATATGGTGAAAAAATTATACAAAAAATAAATTATGTACTATATGAAGTTCATGCGCAAGAAACTATGGACATACATTTTTAAAGTTCGCCTATTCTCTGTTTATTCATTGATAAATATTTTATTTATTTTCCTTTATTAGGCTAATTTCTATGCGCTAACACATTTTAAATACCAGATGAGTGCTATAACGAGAAGTAATTATTAAAAACCGTATTGCTTGTTTTAACACAGATGGCGCCATTGTAACGTGAGTATGCAAGTTTTATTGAACAATAAATAATGCATTTTGATATTTATAGGTAAACTAGATGGATATAAAATATGCCGTACATCCAGAGATAAAAAAAGGAAAAATAATAATTTTAGGTACAAAAATATATGAAATTCTTTAAAAATATATTTATATACTTGGTTAGTAAAAAGTTCGGCAATTTTAAAATATCTTACTTACTTACTTGAAAATTTGGGGGAAGAATAGACCTCCGTGGCAGCAGGTTCCACATTCCAGAAACTCTAGGGATAAAAGAACGAACAAAGTGGGAAGTTCGGGGCCTGTCCAGTTGGACCGTATAGGGATGCATACGCGCGGAACCACGAGTTTCTCTGTTGGGAACCGTGAGTGGAGGAACTATACTGGACAATTCTTTAGAGCAGAAGCCATGGAAGTATCTATAAAAAAGCGATAAATCCCCCACAGCCCGACGACGGGCAAGAGAGGGAAGTCTTTCTGTAAGTGAAGGATCATTAATGAGACGAATAGCTCTTCTTTGAATAGAATCAAGAATGCTTAGGGTTGTGGGGGACGCCATGCCCCAGATATGAGAACAATAATGCAAGGGAGGTCGGATTTGGGACACATATAAAGTGTATAAATTAGAAGGGGAAAAATACTTATTGGCTCGAAAGAGAAGTCCAAGCTTTTTGAAGCTGCCGTGGCTATAGATACAATGTGATTATGCCAGTTAAGGTTACTTTCAAATGTGACGCCCACAAGATTAAAGGTGTCTTTGCTCTGTAAAACTTGGCCGCTCATAAGTAGAGGATGAGTATTTGATGACTTTTTTCGCGACAAGAAACATGATTGTGTTTTGGATGCATTAAAATGGACGAGAAACTTGATGAATATAAAATATGCCGTACATCCAGAGATAAAAAAGGAAAAATAATAATTTTAGGTATATAAATATAAGAAATACTCTAAACATATATTTATATACTGGGTTAGTAAAAAGTTCCGCAACTCTAAAATATCTTTGAAATCGCTAAAGCTACACTTACCTAATTTTGTATCAAAGCTTCTTTGGATTTGGGGAAATGAATAGTTACTGTTTTCCTGTTTTTTTATTTCTTTATATAAAAGCCTAATTTATAAGTATTGCATTAAATAGGGCGAATAAAATTTATTAAATACCCAAATTTTTAATTTTCTGTCTCTATTAGTTGCCGAAATATAGTACAGAAGGTACACTTTCAGCAAAAAGTACGTTAGCGCCTAAATATCTATAAGACAGTTTAAGTAGTATTTACAAAATTTGGTATTTGGCGGTTTTTGTATTAGGCATGCCTAATTGATCAGTAATATCAGCATTGTTTTTTTATCTTTGGACAATCCACGAAGGCTGAAAGCCTAAATACTAACGTACCGTGGGTGTCTTAAGCAGGGAAAGAGGAAGTTTGTTAACACGGGACTTAAAAACTTGAAGATTTGGGAGGGAAGGAAAGACCTCCGCTGGCAGTAGGTTCCACAGTCTAGGAACTCTAGAGGTAAAAGAACGAACGAAATGGGAAGTTCGGGGCCTGTCCAATTGGACCGTATAGGGATGCATACGTGCGGCACCACGAGTTTCTCTGTTGGGAGCTGCAAGAGGAGGGACTATACTGGATAATTCGTCGGAGCAGAAGCCGTAAAAGTATCTATAGAAGAGCGATAGATCTCCCACAGCTCGACGATGGGCAAGAGATGGAAGTCTTTGAGTAAGTAAAGGATCATTAATAAGACGAATAACCCTTGTTTGAATGGCATTAAGAATGCTGAGGATTGTAGGGGATGCCATTCCCCAGACATGAGAACTTGTTGCCAAATTTTAATGAAATGGCGGTATTGTCATATCTTGGTAACTACTAAATATTGAATTTTAAAAGTTTGAGATTTTTATAAAGTTGGCACACTTTCTTTATTGCAATCAAAGAACATTCCTTAAAAAAACATAACATTACGTGTAGCACAAAACTAAAAGCTCTGGCATCATTGACAATACACCTATTAAATTATACTTTCCCATAAACCTGAATATACCGATATTTTAAACGCAGCTTAAGCCGTTTAGAGATATTTCAGCTCATCTGATCTTTTACATTAAATGTGGGGTTGTCATATCTACACAACTAGTAAAAATATAATTTAAAAAATTGAGGCCTTCGTAATTTATTGCAAGGAAAATTAATACGTGTAGCACAACACTAAGAAATGTGGCAATGGTGCCGATATTACTACTAAACTCTACATGCCCAATACCTTTTAGATACCAGATTTGGTTAATATAGCTTTAGCGGTTTTAAAGCTTATTAACAGCTTCAGGAGTAAATAAAAAGATGTGTTCCGAAAGACTTCTTATGTTACCTTTTTGCGTTTTAAATTAAAAAGCAACTAATAATTTCAATCAAACAATACAGTCAGACCGCAAATGGCTAATTTAAAATACCTACTTTTTATAGTTAATTTGTTATCTGGGAATATAAATTTTAAAAAAATATATATTATTTGCCTTTTTACAGAATAAAAATATGGCATTTTGCTCTTGCAATGATGTAATAAAAATTAAGATTACTTTAAAATAAATAAATTAAATATAGTACAATTTTCCTTATTTAGTTTATATAAAAAATTAACTTACTACAGAAAATATTGCAACTTCTAAGCATAGGTTTAAGGGCGAAATTATTTTATAATAGTCTAATCATAAAATACATTTTTACTGAGGCTGCCAGACGTAAACTGATCCCTTGGACGCGCCTCAAAAATGTGGAAAACTTTTTATTAAAAAATAAGGAAAATTGTTTACTAAAAATTACTAATGATCTGACTTTAACATTAATTTGTAAGATTAATTAACAGGTAAAAGATATACTTTTAGGTATTATAACCAGTTAAAAAAATTAAAATAGTAAATAGAAGTGTTTAGCCATAGATTAAGTTTATTTTGTTCTAAGAGTATAAAATTTACCAAAATATAATTTGGCTTTCCCTCAGAATAAAGTTATTTAATTAATAAGGTCAAGATTCCTAAAATATTTATATATTATTAAATAGCTTTGTTCTGAAGAGAAGCCAAATATTATTTTGTTTAAATGCAGATACTTATTACATACATTTTACTTAAAAATAACCTAATCAATTATTTTTTACCTACCTGACCTTCCATAAATAATCAAAACACAAAATTATCATTCTATAAATTATTTATTATTGTTTTTTAATACTTAGCATTACAAAAATATTAAAAATATTAATACAAAAATAGGTTGGTTTAGTATAAAGCACCGCTTTTCCTAAATATCTTTAAAACTGCTAAGGATTTAATTACCAAATTTGGTTTTGCAGGTTTCTTAATTATTATGATTATAAGAAATTGGATACTGATATAGAAAATGTTGCTAGATTTATAAGTTTTGTGCTATACCAGTTTTATTCTTTTTTTTTTTTTTAATGGAATGCTCCATTTATTTTTATTGCATAAACTATGAAGGTTTTTAAATTTTTTTAATTCTGCCTCTATAGGTTGCTTAGATATTATTAAAAATGCGATGCTGTCATGTCTCAGTAACTGGTAAAGATTAAAGGACTTCCATTATCTTAAATAATTTATTCACACAACGTTTCGGTCAGTTCTATCTCTGGCCTTTCTTAAGTGTAAACTTGATAGTAACACAGTAAAACAGTTTGCACTTGAAAACGGACAGAGATAACACTACCCAAAACGTTGTGTGAATAAATTAATAAAGACAATGAAAGACAAAAACTTTTCTAATACTGGTAGAGAATAAGTTTTGAAAATCTAACTAAAATTGGTCCGCTTCCACTAATTTAATCAAAAAAAAATGGTAATTTAAAATATGAAATACATAACGTAAAGGGCAAAACTGAGAAATCTGATTAACGTATGTCCTAAAAGTTTTGGCACAAAATTCATTGTGTTTAATTTTAACAAAAACAAAATAATATTAAGTTGCCTTGGAAAACAAAAGTTTATTTACTTTATTTACTGTCAGTTGAGATTTATTTATTTTAAAGTTTTCGCTTTAAGATGTATAAATTAGAAATAAGAAAAGGTATCTACAAGTTAGTTGGGCGGATACCCCAAGCTGAAATCTGTCGGAATAATCCAGAATGAAAACATTTCACGCAGAACTATTTATAGAACAATAGCGGAGTGCGAGCAGGGAATACCATGTCTGAATCTCCCAAAAGTGGAAGACCACGTGCATTTACCGCACAGAGGTCAGAGAGATTGGTGAGAAGAGCAAAAACCAGATTGGAATGTCAACGAGGAGACTGGCTAGGCAATACAGATCTTCTAAGAGTACGATATCGTTGGAATTGAGGAGGAATGGTCTTAAATATCGAAAGAGACGTAAGTGCCCCAAATACTCTTAAGCGCAGCTTCTTCGTATACCAAGATGTTGTCGACAACTGAGGCGGGTACATTTTGCCAATGAAAAATCATTATTTTAGATGACGAAAAGTATTTCACTTTGAGTAATTCTGAAATGAAGGGAAACGATGGATTTTATACGGACAACGTAGAGGAATGCCCTGACAATGTTAGATACAAACATAAAGCGAAATTTGCATATAAAATCCTTGTCTGGTGCGCAATTTCTAACAGGGGTGTATCCCGACCTTTTGTGGGAAGAGTGAGGGGTGAAGCTTTGAATAGTCAGAGCTATATTGATAACTGCCTTTCCAAATTGCTTCAGTTTGTCCGCGAACATCATGCTAATGACGATATCATGTTTTGGCCAGACCTAGCATCATGCCATTACTCAAGAGATACCCAAAACTGGCTTCGACAACACCACATACCTTTTGTTCCCAAAAACGATAATCCTCCAAACTTGCCGCAGGCCCGCCCAATAGAAGATTTTTGGGCTGTACTGTCTAGAAAGGTCTATCATGGAGGCTGGGAAGCACAAGATGAGAAACAATTAAGACGGCGAATTTACAAGAAATTAAGAGAAATTGAACTGAATTCCGTCCAGGACCTCTTGAGAGACCTTCGAAGAAATTTGCGTCTGGTAGAGCAGAATGGGCCACTCCACATAATTCGATAGTATAGTTTAGTTAAGTATTGAGTTGTAATTTATGATAACTAGTTAGTGTTTAAATAAATTTCTTCATTTAAAAAAAACGATAAATATTGTGTGCCAAGACTTTTAGGACATACGTTATAATGCCGATATTACTATTAAATTCTACTTAGCCATAGACTAAATACTTAATTTTTTAAACGCAGCTATGGCGATTTTAAAAAATTTACAAAAGAGCTTTTGTACTTTTTACCGAAATTGTGGTGTTCTTAGCGTCTAGTAAAAATGGAATTTTAAAATTTTGTAACTTATTAAATTTGACCTGCCTAATTTATTGCAATAAAAATAAATGGCGCCTTATATATAGAAACACAAAAAACTATATGTACATTTGAACATAATAAAAAATCTGGCACTGGAGCTTTAGCGATTTTAAACATATTTTCTTAATTGCAGTACTTTCTAATTATCCAGTATGAAACATTAGACATAAAACAATTAATTTAACTACGCTTCAACAATTCTTTAATCTTTATTGTATCTCTAGCAAAGCGTATTATCATGATTTTCTTTACCATTGTTACCAAAGAGACTTGGGATTTCGATTGTGCAAATTATGGAACATTGGGTGATATCAGAAAGGGCCTCGTTAAAATCACACTGGTCCATTGCTCCGAATGTTACTTCCTTTTTCCCCACTGCACTTAGGATTGGGCAAGAAAAGATGTATGAAATATGATATAACAATATTAAGTCATCTCAACATCTCAACTTGCGTTATTACTTTAAGTTAACTAATAATAAAAAATAATAATTAGTTTATTCTATTTTTAATAGTTTCAGTGGTTTCTATTTTTTTAATACTAGAGGTCGCTGGTCGAAGGCACAATTCCGTTGTTTTTTTTTAATATCGTATTAAATTTAACACATAAGTAAGGTAGATTACAAATGCATCTTTCTCTTTTATTGCAAATACGACAGGCGGTTAATATTTTTATGTTTTACCCATCTATTATTGATCTGTAATACCTTAGAAACGAAATATGTTATGGTAGCAATAATACCTACTATCACACCTAGGGCATTATACGCGGGCATTATGATAATGCCCGCTTATAATGCCCTAATGCGCTAATATGGAAATTTTATTGCTTATCCAATTTTATTTCTCTCACAATAAAGATCAAGTTTATACAAACATATGTATTAAAATAAAATCAATAACTTAACAGTTCCTTAAAATATGCCATTAAAACGGTTTCGGTTATTTGAAGAATTGCGTTCGCATCTTTCCAAATACCAAATATGCCATACTCCCGATCATACTGTTGCCTTGATTTAACTGGCAAAATATTTTCGGTCGCTTTTATGGCCTTTTCTCTTATATTTTGTGGAATTTCTTCCATTTTGAGCAAAGCGTTAAATAAAAAATGCCAACTGACTAACTGATAGAAACATCAAAATCAAACTTAACACCAGTCATTATCTACTTACGTATATAGGTACAGGTGCAACTTATTTTTATATTGCGAATATATAATGTAATTAGTCATTGAAAAACTCTTTTTGGGTAAAACATAAAGCATTGTATGCACCACGGGCTTTACTGGACTATAATGCCCATCAGGTCGAAATATATTTCGACCTTCAGGGCATTATAGTCCTAGTAACGCCCTTGATACATAAATAGCTATTACTTGTTTGAATAGAACTGACATTTTAAATACAATGACATTTTTGTTTTATCGCCTTTATGCTTTACTGGATTAAAAATTAAAATTTAAAAATATTTAAAGATTATACAGGATGTCTCACCGGAAACTGATGCGATCGATACCAGAAGTTAATGTTAATTTCTTTATTTTAAATAGAATACACAATATATTATAGATTAATTAGATTTTGCAAAAATTTTAAACATCTATATCTAATTCTATCTGTTTTTGAATTATTTTATATTTTATAACAAAAATTACGTTTTTATGCCTTTACTTAACAATCAATTTATTTTTAACAAAAACCTCTTATTGGTGTTGGGGTTGGATTCCTCGTGGAAAAAAATTTCTCCTATAGAGAGAATTATTATTTTTACAATTAATAAAAACAGAGAGGTCTTACTGAAAAATAATCGTTAAAAATTATAACGTGAAAAACCTTAAAAGTCAATTTTTTAAAAATGGAAATCCTCATTTTTTTACCTTACCCTATTAAGCCTCAAAAATAAGGGTAAGTCTGTATAAGTATCACCATTAAAATAATTTTTTAAAAACTTTAAGAAAATACAACATTAAGTACATCTATCTTTATTAGTTTCGGAAATATGGCCATCCAAATTAGGTATTTGGGTGATTTTTAAAGTACCGTCATTTTGTGGTAGGTAACGGTATTGACTTTATATTCTAGGGTTGTAAAGAACTCGTCACGAGCTTAAAAATAATGTGACACAAGACCCACTTTTCTAATTTTTTTTTAAGATGGCGCCCATCCCCCATCTTAAGGGGTTGTATACAGTAAGAAGGCCCAAAACAAAAGGAAAGATTCCAGAATTTTTTCTGATAAATCTTTTAAATGTATTGATCTAAAAATTTGTACACTTATTATGGTATTTATTAACTATATTTTAAGACTTAATTTTAGTAAAAATATTTATTTAGCAAGGAGCTACAGCTGATCTTCGGGAGCTTCTCTTAAAAAGGACGTTTAAAATTAAAAAACCAAACAGATTTTGTTAAAGCTATGGTAAATCTGGTAATCGTTCGAAGAAATAAGCAAAATAAGTTTTTTGACAAAATGCCAGTTTCTCAACCAAAAAATCGATTTTTAACTTAAATTTCGGCCTTAAATTGGTAATAAAAAAATAAATATCTATCGGTGGAAAAAAATCTTCGGTAAATTACTAAACATTATATTTTAAAAGCTTGTGTTAAAATTTGAGACTAATCGGTTTAGCCGTTTTCGAGTAATGTTGGTCACCGACTTTGAAAACACCATTTTGAGAAAAACTCGTTTAAAGTTTGAAAAGCACTTAAGAGCACTCTGAACTGCCTTTTTAAATTTGCGTGTAATTTCGAAAATATTCACCGGAACGATATAAAATTTTCTGCAAATATTCTGAAATGCATGTACATTAAGAAAATAGAATAAAAAAGTCGATGTCTTGAAATTTTTTTTTGTATATAACCCTTTAATTGATGCAACCATCATTTTTACGTCAAAAAGTAGATTATGTCTTCCCATTAAGTAAGTAATACCAAAATTTTATAAAGAAAAAATTAAGGATACAAAAGTTAGCGGGGAGAAGACTGTTTAATTCCACTCTATATTTATATATATATATATATATATATATATATATATATATATATATATATATATATATATATATATATATTCCCGAAGATAAAGAAATTTTTGTTGCAGCTGCCATTTAATGAGCAATTTGATTCTCTTTTATATATGTTGTAACTATATAGGACAGACTTCCACTGTTTAACAGCAACGAATTACCAGACATAAGAGCGATTGCAGGCTTAATAAAAAACTTGTACCCTATCTGAACATGTCCTTACGACTAATCATAACATTGATTTTGCCAACGCAAAGGTACTTAACACAGACAAAAACAAAAACAAAAGACAGTTTTTGGAAATGGTGGAGATTTTCCTGGATAGTAGTTGCATAAATAAAAGAAAAGATATTGATGATCTAAGCATACTTTATTCTAGCCTCTTAGAAAACTTAAAACAAAACGATAATTAATTTAGTTTAAGTAAGTTTTTGTATCCTGCCTTATCACTATAATAATGTATAAAATATATAAGGAAGAAAATTCAAAATAGTTTTTCAAAAAATGTTTTTGTAAATTTCCCAAATCCATACTGTATACAACTTTTTCGATCAATTACCCAAAAAAGAGAGAAAAAACCCTGCAAAGGAATGTTGTCCTGATAACACTGCTACCGATATTGATTTCAATATGTATAACTTAACAGTATTTATTAAGATGTTCTAGAAAACACTAAAATGTAAAAAAATGTTTAAAAAGTTTAATTTCAAAAATTGTCAGAAGAAATATGTAAAACAATAAATTGATATTGTTTCTTATTACAACTCTAGCCTTAAGAAAACTCACTTTGCACGTAAGTTTTTTTTTTAAATATTACCGTTTTTAAAACAATAGGTTGCTTTTGTAGATTAATTTTTTGATTGTAAAAGATTTTTCTTTATATTGTAGCCTTGAAAAAGGAAAAAATAAATTTCCTAAAGCTCGTCGTTTAGTAAAAAAGAGTTTTACTTCAGCCCTAGACCGAATCCCCAAGAATTTACAATCTTTGCATTCAACTAGTCGGTCAAGACTACCCTTCCACTATATATATATATATATATATATATATATATATATATATATATATATATATATATATATATATAACTTAATAAAATGATTTTTATTACATTTTTATTTAATTTAATTTGAAGAGAATCAAATTGCTCATTAATTGGCAGCTGCAACAAAAATGTCTTTATCTTCGAAGCTTGTTAAGTATATTGAGAAGAAACTAGATATATAACTTAATTTCTTAGAAATGAAGTCAAGCGTCGAGGATGGAAATACGATTTTGCACAGTAAATTAACTCACATCGGAAATTTTCCACTAGAATGTGAATGTTAAATCGGACGAATAAATCTTTTTGAAAAGTTATTTTAATGAAAAGAACAAGCCTTGCAAGTAAATTCAATATTGTTTTATATTAATTTGTTCACGTTTAAAAAGTTAATGACGGTAG
This sequence comes from Listronotus bonariensis, assembly GCA_014170235.1. NCBI lineage: Eukaryota > Metazoa > Arthropoda > Insecta > Coleoptera > Curculionidae > Listronotus > Listronotus bonariensis. The sequence continues at coordinate 29,200 of JACEGR010007733.1, forward strand.
GGTTTTTTGCTGAGTTATGTACTGTTTATTAAAGCAGTTTAATAATTTAAAATGGGGCAATTACTGTTTACATCAAATACATGTTATAATTTTTTTTTATCTTTGGACAAACCACGAAGGCTAAAAGCCTAAATACTAACGTCCCGTGGGTGTCTTAAGCGAGGTAAGAGGGAGTTTGTTGACACGGGACTTCAATACTTGAAGATTTGTGGGGAAGAATAGACCTCCGCGGGCAGCAGGTTCCACAATCTAGAAACTCTAGGGATAAAAGAACGAACAAAGTGAGAACTTCGGGGCCTGTCCAGTTGAACCGTATAGGGATGCATACGCGCGGAACCACGAGTTTCTCTGTTGGGAACCGTGAGTGGAAGAACTATACTGGACAATTCTTCAGAGCAAAAGCCATGGAAGTGCCTATAAAAAGCGATAAATCCCCCACAGCCCGACGATGGGCAAGAGAGGGATGCCTTTCTGTAAGTGAAGGATCATTAATGAGACGAATAGCTCTTCTTTGACTAGAATCAAGAATGCTTAGGGTTGTGTGGGACGCCATGCCCCAGATATGAGAACAATATTCCTAGGGAGGTCGGATTTCGGACACATATAAAGTGTATAAATTAGAAGCGGAAAAATACTTTTTGGCTAGAAAGAGAAATCCAAGCTTTTTGAAGCTGCCGTGGCTATAGTTACAATGTGTTTATGCAAGTTCAGGTTGGTATAAAATGTAACGCCTACAAGATTTAAGGTGTCTTTGCTCTGTAAAACTTAGCCGCTCATAAGTAGAGGATGAGTATTTGATGACTCTTTTCGCGACAAGGAACACGATTGTGTTTTGAATGCATTAAAATGGACGAGATTTTTGGCGCCCCCATCCAATATTAAATTAAGATCCTGCAAAAGAGATATCTGCATCACTCTGCGTTTGTTTTCCAAGTCAGGTTTAGTAATAGGTTTTATCGTCGGCGAAACTATGAATGAAATTAGTTGTGAACGAGAGAAGGTCGTTGATGTGAAGAAGAAACAATGTTGGTGCTAGAACTGAGCCCTGAGGGACTCCAGCATTTACTTGGTGAAAGCTTGAAGAATAACCCTCCTCAATAACTGATATACGTCGATCAGATAGATGACTAGAGAGCCAAGTACAGAGGTTAGTTGAAAAACCATAGGAGGGAAGTTTATTAAGAAGTGCACGGTTTAACCAAAATGTGAATAAACTAAAAATAAAATTGGCCCTTAAACTTCGATAAAAAAATCAGGAATGCATTTACAAAAATATAAGTTGGGAATGCTAAAAGATGTAAGATAGGCTCTGTTGTTAATTATTTTAAGTAATTTATTAATTTAAAATGTACAGTTCAATAATATTAAACGGCTGTAAATAAATAGTAAGAATAAACTTTGATGCGTGATACATTGAATTTGTTTTAAAATTGGCTATAAAATTTTAATAAATATTAAAATATCATAACCGTATTTAAAAAATGAGTTGATAATAGTCTTATGAAAGCAAAAGGTCAAATTTAAAATAAAAAACCACCATTGGATAGAGTAGAAAAGGTAAAAATAGTGCAATATATTTTAAAGTCTAATTTTAAATAAGGCCTTAAAAAATTAAACCCAATTTTCAAATTTTCGTGTATTCTGGAAATCTCCCTAAATACCCGTAATTTTAAAAATTTCTAACCGACATATAGGTAGGCACATGAAACCTCAATTTTGTTTTTTTTTAACCTACTTTATATCTCCTACGATATCCAAGATGCCCATACTGGCCCTTCTTATATTGATAGTGTTGTATGCCTTTAATAATTTGGTATATTGTCCAATATACTTGAATATTATAAAAAGTAAAGTAAAAAATAATTTTAAGACGAAAAGTTTATACGGATTTTGTAATTTTTTAGTTTTTGGGATACAGTGTTATTAATCTAGATATACACCTTATAGAATAAAGTATTTTTTGTTTCTTTTTACATAAAAATGCTCATAAAATTTATAAAATAAAAAAAAACATATTTGTGCTTTTTGTTTGGTTAATGCAATTAATTTTTTTATTATTACCAACGTATAAAAAATTAACCTATAAGCAAAAAACTATTTATTAGTTTGTTCTTACAAACATCAACATTGTCCAATTTTGAGTGCACTATTGCAAAGTGACCTTTTCCTTTTAGAAATATTTGTCCGGGTGTCGCTTAAGGCGAAACAATAAACTAAATTAAGTTAGCGCAAAATTAGCTTGCAACGCAATAAACAACAAAAATAAAACCTATTTAAAATATTTACCTAGAACAGATTTTCTTTAGAGGTTAAATACCCTGTAAGTTGGGGACAAATAATTTGCGGACACATATTTTTGTGTATAAACGTTTTGTTATATAACCACTTAAAGAATTTTTTATTAAAATTTATTTTTGAACTGTAAGTACATCATGGATATTAAAAACTAGTCATTGTTTTTAATCTGTATTAATAAAAGTTGTGCGTATTTTTATTATTTTCTTATTTTTAATAATAGAACCTTTTTTTTATTTTATGTATAAAATATTTTGCCCCTAAACTCATAAAAAAATGAATACAAGTTACTGTTTTAAAGTTATAATTTAAGAAGCTATGATGTTTTGTTAAAATTAACAAAAACAGGTAATTACAATCTTTGGAAAAACGATACGCTCTTTTTTTAAACGATTACAATTTTTATAACCATGATGGATTTTATTTTAATTTTTTTTTATCTTTGGACAAACCACGAAGGCTTAAAGCCTAAATACTAACGTACCGTGGGTGTCTTAAACGAGGTAAGAGGGAGTTTGTTGACACGGGACTTAAATACTTGAAGATATGGGAGGAAAGGAAAGACCTCCGCGGGAAGCAGGTTCCACAACCTAGAAACTCTAGGGATAAACGAAACGAACAAAGTAGGAAGTTCGAGGCCTGTCCAGTTGGACCGTATAGGGATGCATACGCGCGGAACCACGAGTTTCTCTGTTGGGAACCGTAAGTGGAGGAACTATACTGGACAATTCTTCAGAGCAGAAGCCATGGAAGTACCTAAAAAAGCGATAAATCCCCCACAGCCCGACGATGTGCAAGAGAGGGAAGCCTTTCTGTAAGTGAAGGATCATTAATGAGACGAATAACTCTTCTTTGAATAGAATCAAGAATGCTTAGGGTTGTGGGGGACGCCATGCCCCAGATATGAGAACAATATTCCAAGGGAGGTCGGATTTGGGACACATATAAAGTGTATAAATTAGAAGGGGAAAAATACTTTTTGGCTTGAAAGAGAAATCCAAGCTTTTTGAAGCTGTCGTGGCTATAGATACAATGTGTTTATGCCAGTTAAGGTTACTTTCAAATGTGACTCCCACAAGATTAAAGGTGTCTTTGCTCTATAAAACTTGGCCGCTCATGAGTAGAGGATGAGTATTTGATGACTCTTTTCGCGACAAGGAACATGATTGTGTTTTGGATGCATTAAAATGGACGAGATTTTTAGCGCCCCAATCCAATATTAAATTAAGATCCTGCGAAAGAGATATCTGCATCGCTCTGCGTTTGTTTTCCAAGTCAGGTTTAGTAATGGATTTAGGAACCTGAAAACTGGAGTGAAGGGTACTATCGTCGGCGAAACTATGAATGGAATTTGTTGTGGACGAGAGAAATATCAAATAAGTTGACTTTGGGTAATGGTTTTGTGATGGTTTTGTGTTTTCTAAACACCATTGTTTTTTAAACTGTTAATATTTATTACCTTTTTACATAAACTTTATTTTTTATTTACAGTTTTCATAAAAAAAAGTTTGTAAAAGCATGATTTCGCAAATTTTTCGTTCTTAAGATACAGTTAAATTTGTAAAAAAATAGACAATATTAATACAGCTTTTATGTTTGCTAGCGTTTTTTGTATGTTCTTTAGTTTAGGAGAAAAAAATTGCACCCAATTAAATAATTTAAGACCAAAAAACATTGTGGGGATTTTTCTTACAAAAAAAAGATTTTATAATTTTTATTAGCAAGTATGTAACAAAAAATATTTTTTTATAATGTTTATATCCAGTTTAACAATTTCTATTAAAGTAGGTATTAAAGTGTAAATGTTTTTAAGTTTCTTTAAAAAGTTTAACACCTGTATCTTGCGGACTTGTGTGTTTATATAAATTTTTTGTTTATATTTTCGGATGTGGAATCTGTCCTAGATTTTCTTTACAACATTCTGAAACACACAATCTGCCCTTTAATTTTATTAAAACATTTTGTAATACCCTGTATATTTTAAAAATAAGAAGAAACTTCGGACCGCTACCGAAAACGCAAATTCTATCTACGTACCAAAGACAGTAGCAGAAGACTTTAAAAATTTCATAAAAGATCAAATAACTTGCTTTTGGCAAGAAGAATGGAATAGTGCAACAACACATTTGCGGGAGTGTAAAACAAGCGTGAAACCGTGGCAGTGCAACCGAAAAGAACAAGTGTTAATTAATCGACTTCGGATAGGACATACTAAACTAACTCATAGTTAACTTCTAACAAAAAACAACTGTCCTTTCTGTGAATTGTGTACAGTGCCTCTAACCATTAAACACATTTTAGTGGAGTGTCCAAAGCACGCGCGAGAAAGACAGAAAACTAACCTTAAAGACTCCCTTCAGGACATTCTTAATAACAATTTAAGAGATACATTAAATTTTATAAAAGACTCTGAGGTAATAAACTCAATATAAATCATAGAGTAGTACAACAAACATGTGATGTGAACAAACGACTAAATTTTTTGTTTACGTGCAAATAACCCTATGTGGTTGAAGCACTATCTAAACAAAAAAAAAAGAAGAAACTCAATTATGGTCTTTGTTCCATATTTTTGAGCTTTCACTGCATAATTTTTTATTTGTTTCAAGTGTCCTACGGTTGTCATTGTCGTTTGTTAAGAACTTTTTAATTCTATTTTAATAAGATTTTAAAAAATTCCGTCCAATTACTTGCTTTTTGAGTTTAATATATGCAGTAAATGTTAAAATTTAATATTTTTTTATGAATAAACTATGTTCTTAGAATTAATTGGGCGGATTCATTTATCCGATGGTAAATTGTTGGGTAGACGCCAAAATGTACAAAAAATGGGACCTCTTCGGTACTGGTCTCGGGGTATAGCGAGCTGACCCTGTTCAGCCCAATTATTGATCCCTATAAACAGGCCGGTCTTCTGAAACATTGTTTAAATCTAAATTGTTCCTATGTTAAAAATATAAGTGGTTTGTCCAAAGATAAAAAAAATGATAAGGTGTCATGACGGGAAAATTTATTTGTTTTATTTTTAACACGCTTTTATTAACTTGGGTTGTAACTATCTATCCATCTATCTATCTATGTAACGGAATCTTTGAGCCTAATTTTAACCAACATCCAGCTATTCGATTTCTTTGAAACTTTGCACACGTATCAAGGACCGATGAAGATGCAATAATTTAAAAACAGTATCCCGTTAAGTTCCAGCATTTTCCAGGAAAACCGGAAAAGTGAAAAATCGTACGTTCTGGCGGATGCGCCAGATTAGACAATTGAATAATCGAACTTGACAACATTTGCCGACGGGTTGGGGACAGGGGCTCAATTCTGCTAAATTGAACTCATTCGTTCGCTGAACGTATTCGTTCCGGGAGCATATAACCTTCATCTGTTTTTTTAACGAACGAATAACCTTCACTTGTTTTTTAAAACAGGCGGTCATCAAAATAATAATGCCCAACATGACTTATAAATAAATTACCAAGCTTCTGTAATTTGTAAAAAATGATAAAAACACTTACTTGATGCCTCATATTTAGACAAAGAAAACTATCACTAGGTAATAAACCAAAGCATTTTCAATACGTTGTTTACAGTGGAAAACATCATTTTCAACAAATTTAATATTTTTCATAAAACGGTAATAAACTTTTCTAACCTCTAACTTTGGTGTATTGTGGGTTAGCTACCTACTGACTGATAGCCTAGTTTACACCGCAAAGCTACCCACTGACTGATAGCCTAGTTTACACCGCAAAGATCTTTGGATTCTTTTAAATGAGTTTTAACTTTAGTAATAAAATCAAAATTGGGTATCAAACTTTACTATTTATGAGTTTGCATAAGATGAAAAGTACGCTTGACTTTGACAAATCTGTCATATTTTAAATTTTAATGCGGTGTTGTGCGCCAATTTGGGAAGGTGGCTATGCACGAAAGAAAACTTTTTAACACGCTTTTATTAACTTGGGTTGTAACTATCTATCTATCCATCTGGCTATCTATGTAACGGAATCTTTGAGCCTAATTTTAACCAACTTCCAGCTATTCGATTTCTTTGAAACTTTGCACACTTATTAATGACCCATGACAATGCAGTAATCTGCAAACAGTATCCCGTTATCTTGTTTTTGATCGCCAGGCAAAAAAATTCCATTATATTATAAAAACAACACCTGGGTTGCCATCTGTTGGCAACATTCCAAACTTTGCTACTCAATTGCGAAGAAATTTTTTAGTGGGTTGCCATCTGTTGGCAACATTTCAAACTTTGCTACTCTTTGCCATCTGTTGGCAACATTCCAAACTTTGCTACTCAATTGCGAAGAAATTTTTTAGTGGGTTGCCATCTGTTGGCAACATTTCAAACTTTGCTACTCTTGTTCACTAAAAATTTTTTCGCCATTTTGTCAAGAGTAGCAAAGTTAATTGATATAACGAACTAAAAAATGAAAAATAATTAATAGTTTAAAAAAACTAAAAAAACACGCTTTTATATGCAACCGAACTAAAAATTAGAAAATAATTTTTCATTAAAAAAAATATTGTCATTTCATAGTAAAAAGCGTGGGGTGCTTAATATATTAAATGTTATAATTATTATATTTGCCAATATCTATGATGGAAAAGTTATGAAAAAATAGTAAAATGCACCCCACGCTTTTTACTATGAAATGACAATATTTTTTTAATGAAAAATTATTTTCTAATTTTTAGTTCGGTTGCATATAAAAGCGTGTTTTTTAGTTTTTTTAAACTATTAATTATTTTGTTTTACATTACTTGGTAGTTTCTATACAATGCTTTGTTTTTAAGATAAAAAAATAAGGATTTCTTTTTTTACTTTTTGGCGATATCTCCCCAATGGTTGACTTTTGACCCCATGTTTATAAGACAAATCACTTTTTATTTTAGGCAAGGAATCATCTCCCAAAATTTCTAGCATTTATTTAAAAACACTCTATATAAAAATAGGTTTTTAAAGTAATTTTGCTAAAATTAATAAGTAAAAATTATTAATTTACTTTAAAAAAGCCATAAATATCAAAGTAATATTAAGTATTTTGTTATTTCATATATCTACAGAAAGATACTTATAGGTTATAATGATAAAAAAATAAACAAAAATTAAATCAAAATTTTCTATTGTATAATCTAATAAAAAGTTTGCCTAATATTTTCATTTGTTTATTTTTTTACATATTTTTATGGCATAATTACTCCTTAATGTTTAAAACTTATGAACCAGTTAGATCCTAAATTTAAATTTAATATGGTGGTACATAAAATAAAATGCTGTGTTTTAAAATAAAAGTTTTAATAATCCTTGCATCAAAACTAAAAGTTTATTTCAAAGTTTATGATTAGTTTGGGCGAGAAACGGAATACAGAAAAGTTTTAATTGCAGTTTGGATTTTTGCGCTGTGATTTGCAATAATAAGTATGCAATTTAAGTGGTATTTTAAATTTCGGTTTTGTAAGCAATAATTGACAAATATTTAATTTAAGTTTATAATTAAATAATAAAACAATATTTAGCAATTAGATTCCCTAACAGAAACTTAATTCATTACACAAAAACTTTTTTAAATGCCAATCGCCCTAAGTTGAAAAACAATATTATTTTTGAAACTTAATAGTATAAATTTATTTTTTATAATATAAAAATACTTGCATTTTACTTGTAGATTTTTTTATCTTTGGACAATCCACGAAGGCTGAAAGCCTAAATACTAACGTACCGTGGGTGTCTTAAGCAGGGTAAGAGGAAGTTTGTTAACACGGGACTTAAAAACTTAAAGATATGGGGGAAGGAAAGACCTCCGCTGGCAGTAGGTTCCACAGTCTAGAAACTCTAGGGATAAAAGAACGAAGGAAATGGGAAGTCCCTAACTTCCCTGTCCAATTAAACCGTATAAAGATGCATACGCGCGGCACCACGAGTTTCTCTGTAGGGGGCTGCAAGAGGAGGGACTATACTGGATAAATCGTCGGAGCAGAAGCCGTAAAAGTATCTATAGAAGAGCGATAGATCTCTCACAGCTCGACGATGGGCAAGGAAGTCTTTGAGTAAGTAAAGGATTATTAATAAGACGAACAGCCCTTCTTTGAATGGCATCAAGAATGCTGAGGGGTGTAGGGGATGCCATTCCCCAGATATGAGAACAATATTCCAGGGAGGGTCGAATTTGGGACACATACAAAGTGTATAAATTGGAAGGAGAAAAGTACTTTTTGCTCGGAAAAGAAATCCAAGCTTTTTGAAGCCGCGGTGGCTATAGATACAACGTGTTTATGCCAGTTAAGGTTATTCTCAAATGTGACGCCCACAAGATTAAATGTGTCACTCATAAGCAAAGGATGAGTGTTTGATGATTTTTTCGCGACAAGGAACACGATTGTGTTTTGGATGCATTAAATTGAACGAGATTTTTGGCGCCTCAATCCAATATCAAATTGAGATCCTGGGAAAGAGATATCTGCATCGCCCTGCGTTTGCTTTCCAAGTCGGGTTGAGAGATTGGTTTGGAAACCTGAAAAGTGGAGTGAAGGGTACTATCGTCAGCATAACTATGAATGGGATTGGTTGTGGAAGAAAGAAGATCGTTGATGTGAAGAAGAAACAAAGTTGGTGCTAGTACTGAACCTTCAGACACTCCAGCATTAATTTCGTGAAAGCTTGAAGAGTGGCCATCAACAATGACTGATATACGTCGATTAGAAAGATAACTGGAGAGCCAAGCCAACCAAGTTTAGTTGGAAGACCGTAGGAGGGAAGTTTATTAAGAAGTGCGTCATGCCAGACTTGGTCGAAATATACTAGAGATAAATATTACTTAGTGGCATTTTAAACTTCTGACTCTTTTATTGGTAAACCATTTACATAAAATATAAATATGCCGTGCTTTTTTAATTATTTTAAACCGCTTAAAACATTATTGACCTTTAAAATTTTAAAAAGGATTATTTTTATGAATTCATATTATTCTATATTAAGTAATTCTCAGCTGCACTATACCGGCAAAAGGGTATTAAATCAGGATTAATTTATATGCTAATATCGTCCCAGACGTTTGCAATGTTTGTCCTGCATAAAGAGCGGTTTCTAGTATTTGTTATAGAACCACTTAATAAATATACAATAACGCTTTGTTTATTTCTTAGGGGATATTTGTGGGTACGACATCTCTATAAATAATGTTTACTGTACAGCATTTATATAATTAAAGCATTGTGAAAATAGTAAATAGGGCCTTGTAAGTAAATAGATGTTTATATTTTTTTATCTTTGGACAATCCACGAAGGCTTAAAGCCTAAATACTAACATACCGTGGGTGTCTTAAACGAGGTAAAAGGGAGCTTGTTGACACTGGACTTAAAAACTTGAAGATTTGGGGGGAAGGAAAGACCTCCGTTGGCAGTAGGTTCCATAGTCTAGAAACTCTAGGGATAAAAGAACGAACGAAATGGGAAGTTCGAGGCTTGTCCAATTGAACCGTATAGGGATGCATACGCGCGGCACCACGAGTTTCTCTGTAGGGGGCTGCAAGAGGAGGGACTATACTGGATAATTTGTCGGAGCAGAAGCCGTAAAAGTATCTATAGAAGAGCGATAGATCTCCCACAGCTCGACGATGGGCAAGAAAAGGAAGTTTTGAGTAAGTAAAGGATCATTAATAAGACGAACAGCCCTTCTTTGAATGGCATCAAGAATGCTGAGGGTTGTAGGGGATGCCATTCCCCAGACATGAGAATAATATTCCAGAGAGGGTCGAATTTGGGACACATACAAAGTGTATAAATTGGAAGGAGAAAAATACTTTTTGGCTCGGAGAAGAAATCCAAGCTTTTTGAAGCCGCGGTGGCTATAGATACAATGAGTTTATGCCAGTTAAGGTTATTCTCAAATGTGACGCCCACAAGGTTAAATTTGTCCCCGCTCTGAAAAATCTGGCCACTCATAAGCAAAGGATGAGTGTTTGATGATTTTTTTCGTGACAAGGAACATAATTGTGTTTTGGATGCATTAAATTGAACGAGATTTTTGGCGCCCCAATCCAATATCAAATTGAGATCCTGTGAAAGAGATATCTGCATCGCCCTGCGTTTGCTTTCCGCGTTGAGAGATTGGTTTGGGATCCTGAAAAGTGGAGTTTAGGGTACTATCGTCAGCATAACTAGACATAACATAGAATTTATTTTAGAGTAAAAAGTAAAAAACAACAGAATGTGTTTTAATTTAGGGTTTTACTTCTAAATCATTTATATCCATGTCCAGTTTACATCAAGGGCCACACTTAGGACCTTTATTTTTTATAATACATGTTTGTGTACCCTTTGTTTTAATATATAAATAATTAAATAAAACAATAATCATTATTGGAATCTACAGAGTCAAGAATATTTGGACATCAAAACAAACAACTACAAGTTTGATATTTAAACACAGGGCGGCCTAGGATGAGTTAGAAACATATTCCAAAACTGGAGGTTCCCATTTTCGACTGCTACTTAGAATATATATAGAGAAAAGGGATGTACCCCCTATACATTATTTGCTTGTAAAATGGTATTTTAATTGGTTTAAAGTATAATCAATCTCTTTTCAAAAGTGATTTTTGTTCACTTCTCCTTTTAAGTAACATACCCCAGGTAACGTATTTGGTTAAAAAAAAATACTGTGACAGAGTATATTTCTTTAATATCCCAAAAAAACTGGGAGAAAACAACATCTTGTGTCACCCGGTATATCCACGTGAACATGTTTCCAAATACACCATGTTTGTTTATTTAACAGTACATAAACTTGCTGATTTTGCAACGAATAAATGTTTGGTGCAGCAACGTGTCTGTATATTAGATTAGAGAAAGAGTAAATCAGGCATGTTTGCTAATGGGTTAAATTACAGATTTGTTCTATACTTTTGTAGTGAACAATTAAAATATATTCGCAAGGTTTACTTATTAAACAGAAAATCTGCAACATAACATACTTTTAGACACAAATAAAAAGAAATATGTCGGCTTCAAATCGACCCCACAATTTATAAAAATAAAATGTACATGCTGATTTTTAACCTACACACATTAAATTTCTAATATTGGAAGAAACTTAGTATAGCTATTTATGTATCAAGGGCGTTACTAGGACTATAATGCCCTGAAGGTCGAAATAGCCCGAGGGCTATTTCGACCTTCAGGGCGACCTGATGGGCATTATAGTCCAGTAAAGCCCGTGGTGCATACAATGTTTTATGTTTTACCCAAAAAAGAGTTTTTCAATGACTAATTACATTATTTATTCGCAATATAAAAATAAGTTGCACCTGTACATGTATACGTAAGTAGATACTGACTGGTGTTAAGTTTGACTTTGATGTTTCTATCAGTTTGTCAGTTGGCACTTTTTATTTAACGATTTGCTCAAAACTGAAGAAATTCCACAAAATATAAGAGAAAAGGCCATAAAAGCGACCGAAAATCTTTTGCCAGTTAAATCAAGGCAACAGTATGATCGGGAGTATGGCATATTTGGTATTTGGAAAGATGCAAACGCAATTCTTCAAATAACCGAAACCGTTTTAATGGCATATTTTCAGGAACTGGTAAGTTTTTGATTTTATTTTAATACATATGTTTGTATAAACTTGATCTTTATTGTGAGAGAAATAAAATTGGATAAGCAATAAAATTTCCATATTAGCGCATTAGGGCATTATAAGCGGGCATTATCATAATGCCCGCTTATAATGCCCTAGGTGTGATAGCAGGTATTATTGCTACCATAACATATTCCGTTTCTAAGGTATTACAGATCAATAATAGATGGGTAAAACAAAATATTTTTAGTCAGGGAGAAAATCAAATATTTTATTATAAAAACGTTACTTTTGACATTATGCAATTAGGCAACAAGGTACTACCTATTATTTGTGTCCAAATTAATTTGGTATAACAATTAGACGCCCTAATTTAAACTTTAATCGGTTAAAAATGGGCTCGCATACAACTATCCGGTGATTTAGAGGTACTATTTCTAGTAGGTATTTTTGGATATATGAAAGGGTCCAAATTTTAACTGTCATGGTATTTGTGTTTAGTACTTTTTGGCAATTTATCGTGGAAATACTTAGCTCCCGGCACAACGTCTAAAACTTGTTTAACTGTATTATGAAAATCATCATTCTTCGAAGGTGTTTCGTGCGCTTCGGGCAGCTTCCGCAGCACGCATAATCGGCTAACTGAGCCGACTATTCGCTGTACCATCATAAAATTTTGAACATCAATTTTTAATATTGGATAATCTCTGACCAAATGGGTTACATCCAGTAGGTAGTGCAGAAAATATAGCGGCAGTAGCTGCGAGTGTACGCGATGATCCTGACGAATCGATTTGGCGTTCGAAAACTGGAGCTTAAGAACAGACCATGTTAGACACAGTTAAGGACAGTTATTTAAAAGACTTTTTTATTCTTTAAAAAATAAACTTAAGACATATTTTTAATTAACTAACTTTTTTAATTTTAATTTTCTTTCAAAGTACCTCTAAATGAATCGCCCATTACAAGTAATGGTAAAGTACTATGTGGGTGTGAAAATAATTAGTACTAGTGTGTAAGGGTTAGTCCGCCCCTGGCGATCTTAGGAAGGCAAATGTTCTACAAGGATACCATTTTAAGAAGTCCTAACTGTTATTCATTATATTAAAAAATTATTTCATTATACTAAGTATTATAAAAGCTATTTAAGAAAAAGCGATTTTCAGTGGCGTCTTTTAAGGGCACATATTTCTTAAATTTGGAAAAATATTTTATATGAACTTGTCACATTATTTTTATGGGTTTCCTATGAATCCGAGGGATTGCCCACATATTCTTGGACACCCTGTATAAGTAGTAAGTCTAGCTTAAAAACCTACACTTAAATTTCATAATTTTTAAACTAACTATAAATATATATATATATATATATATATATATATATATATATATATATATATATATATATATATATAGGATATTAAATCCTGCCGTTGATGCCCTACTGAAATCGCATTCAGTAAATACGAGCATCAATTGTAGCGGGTGGCTATCACAAGGAAAAAATTCCCTACTGTCTTGGTGTATTATACAAAGTATTTTACTCCCTTTAAAGACAGTTAAAAGAAAACATCCTGTTTTTCTATGCTATCCACCGCTGGACAATGAAACTTGTCTAATAAGTAGATGCTGGTTTTCTATGCTATTCACCACGACTCGATACAGCCTCACTGATGAGTTCCTGTAAGGCAGGCGAATCCGGTCTGGGGAGAGAGTCGTGGTGGATAGCATAGAAAAGCAGGATGTTTTCTTTTAACTGTCTTTAAAGGGAGTAAAATACTTTGTATAATACACCAAGACAGTAGGGATTTTTTCCTTGTGCTTTAACGTATGTATATATATATATAGATATATATATATATATATATATATATATTGCCTTATTTTTTATTATTTGTATTTTATGTTTGAAGTGTGTAAACCCTTTGTATTTTTACCCAAATAAATTGGGAATTATAGGTATTCTTGAAGTGTATTGCTGCGTTGTGGTAAAGGTTACTCACCTGCATAATTCTGACAAGTTTAAAGCAGGTAAATCAAAATTAATTTCAATGCAAATATTGTCTGCCAAATTTACATTAATTTTCCTCTATGCAGCGCGGTTTCATGTTTTCATTAAATAACCTACAGTTACAAATTCCTATATTTTGTCTACTAATGAACGGATATTTTAACTTGCTGTATCTGCAATGAATTCATGCATAGCGCAGCAATTTATGTAGAAAATCTTGCTTATTTACTAGGAAACTTCAGGTTGATTTAACATGAGAATAGTATTTAAATAAAAGACCAAAATAATATAAGCAGCCCTGTAATAGTATTTAGTGAGGACGCACTAATAGCTATTTATGTATCAAGGGCGTTACTAGGACTATAATGCCCTGAGCCAGAGGCCCTCGGGCTATTTCGACCTGATGGGCATTATCCAGTAAAGCCCGTGGTGCATACAATGCTTTATGTTTTACCCAAAAAGAGTTTTTAATGACGAATTACATTATTTATTCGCAATATAAAAAATAAGTTGCACCTGTACCTGTATACGTAAGTAGATAATGACTGGTGTTAAGTTTGACTTTGATGTTTCTATCAGTTAGTCAGTTGGCATTTTTAATTTAACGATTTGCTCAAAATGGAAGAAATTCCACAAAATCTAAGAGAAAAGGCCATAAAAGCGACCGAAAATCTTTTGCCAGTTAAATCAAGGCAACAGTATGATCGGGAGTATGGCATATTTGGTATTTGGAAAGATGCGAACGCAATTCTTCAAATAACCGAAACCGTTTTAATGGCATATTTTCAGGAACTGGTAAGTTATTGATTTTATTTTAATACATATGTTTGTATAAACTTGATCTTTATTGTGAAAGAAATAAAATTGGATAAGCAATAAAATTTCCATATTAGCGCATTAGGGCATTATAAGCGGGCATTATCATAATGCCCGCTTATAATGCCCTATGTGTGATAGCAGGTATTATTGCTACCATAACATATTCCGTTTCTTAGGTACTACAGATCAATAATAGAAGTCTTGTATACGTGGTGTTTCAGAATATATGCAAAACTTTTTAAAATGTAATTTTTTGTTTAAAATAAAGGGTAGTTTGCTGCATACATTTTGCGTCAAAAGTAAGGGTGTGCGAATAATTCCAACTTACGAATAATTCGTATCGAATCGAATATCAATATTCGACTTTCGAATCGAATAATTCGTAAATTCGAATGATTCAAAAATTCCCGAATAATTCGAAAAAATTTCGAATAATTCGAATTTTTTCGAATAAATTGAAATTTTTTGCGAATATTTTATTTCTTTTCGAATTATTGTAGTTGAATATTATTGTATTTCGCATATTCATCATACAGGGTATTTCATAAATCTGTTACTAAACTTGAAAAATAATTTATCTTTTGCATTTTGTACAGGGTCTTTCAAAAATTTTATATTAAAATATAAAAAGAGGATTTTATTTTATTTATATTTATATTAAAATAAAAAATTGAGCAATTGTCTTCTTCAGATAATTTATTCTTAATCAAAAAGGATATTATGGGTCAGTAGAAGATTTTGATGCCCGATGTTATTGAATCTCGATTCGATAAAATAAAGAATCCATTCATATTTTCATAATAAGTTAATAGTCCGCATTATTCGTGAATTATTTAAAAAAATTAAATAATTCAAAAATTTTTGAATTATTCGAAATTTTTCTAATTATTCGTCGAATTTCAAATAATTCAAAAATTCGAATTATTCGATTAGAATTTCGAATCGAATAATAATATTCAATTCGATTCGATTCGATCAATATTCTTCAAAAGTCAACCAGCACAAAAAATGGAAAAAATTAGGGTTTTTAAAACCTTAAGGCGGAAATTTTATGAAAATATTACTTTTATAAAGAAACATTTTTTGCGTAATTTTACACGTTTTAAGAACTTGTAAAAAGGGTTCAAATAGACTACCCCCATTGTTTATGTCGAATAAATTTAAGAAAAAAGATTTGTAACTTTTTTTATCTACTGTTTTTTTTAATAAAATTACCAATTTAAAATTAAAATTGAGTTGCCTGCTCTTACTTAGTGGACCTAAATAATAATATTAAAAAAAATAGTAATTTTTATATTTCCACTATCTTTGCAC